>WJEZ01001670.1:0-16393 GCA_009869925.1 Thalassaphorura encarpata
AAAGGAATGCTGGAAATATTTCTGGACTTAACGAGGGGTGGTCTTCGTGGCTCACGCCGTAAATTAAATAGACAAGATTAATTTCTCAAGTAAAGAATTTCCGTGATTCTAGGATTCACTACATCATGTGCTCTTTTTTCATTTTATGCATTTATTTTTTATTTATCAAATCACGAACTGGATCTGCGTAGTATTCCAACCCAATCGCAAAATTAATTTATGAAGTGAATAATGAAAAAGAAATTAAAGTCGGGATGATTAAGAAACATAAAATGTCATTCTAATGACCTACGTCCTCCTGGCCTGTCAAGTCAGTAATAGCCTGCTTCCTTTACAGTCGCTCTGCTGTGATTTAAACTTTCAGTTTTAAATTCTTTTAAAATGTCAAGTCATTTTCATGTGGAGATGAAAAAATTGCACGCGAATGCGAATGTGAATGCCAAGCCATGTCATGGAATGTGATTTCACCTGGAACTGAACTCCCATTCGCATCTTTTTACTTTTAATTCACGCAAGGCTGACAGAACACGTAGCTTCAGATCTTTGGCAGTGGCAGGCCTGGCGGGCTTTAAGCTTTCGTACTTTATAACTACCTCGTTACGAGATTGGAAAAGATAATGAAAGAGTTGAAATCATGGACGTGAAACAAACCAGCTTCAGCTCAGAGCATCTTCAGTATGCATCTGCACTGCATTATTCCAAGTGACAGTTAGCCTAAGGACTCATCCGTGCATTGCAATTCCAACAATCAATTAAACAATCAAATTGGAATGACCAACACAACAAACAACTCACTGCATTCGCAGAAATCTAAATGGCCGGAAGGATCCAACGGCAAACATGATATACTATACCTCACTCTTCAACATTTTAAATCTCTAGTCAAAATTTCTAGCAAAAACGTTGCAATAAAAGTTAAAAATGACTTACAGCTCTCCGATCCTCTGGCCATCCAAGTTGTCCTGTCCGTTTTGCTTCTCCTGGACTCCAAATTGGGATTCTAGACTGTTGATTTGGCCCACCTGCCGTTCCTTTGTTTAGATTCGGCGGTTGGGAAGCGGAAGAAGCAGAGAAAATCACTTCCTTCACAATCTGTTCAGTAAATGTAAAACGGAGACAAATTAGTTGAGATGCATCACCTTGATTTTTAACTGGCACTGGCACTGGTGGCAAAGGGGCATGGCGGTAAGGAAGTGGCATGGGCATTGTATCCACAACAATGACAATGAGGCATGATATTTCCAAGAACTACCAAGTCAGCACAAGCAGAGCAGAAGCCATTCCGCGTGGGCCAACACAATACCCCTTGTTAAAAAAATCTCAAGAAGGGCTTCATTGGCCCTAAGTGTTTATTTTTGAACTGAACAGTAGCAGTAGTAGCTAAGTCAAGGAAAGCAAAAGTCCAACAGGTGAGCTCCGAGTCCGAGTTTTAAGAAGTCAGATCCGGTCGATCGGTTCTTCTCTTCCTATCCTAAGCAGCTTACTTCCTTTTCCGTTTTTAAGCTCGTTACGCTTAACTATGGACTGAACCCACCTATTAGTGTTATTACACAGTCACCTCTAACACCCAGTAATAGTTTTCAGAAAAGTCACTTCCCGCCCACCCGTTAAACAAAATTATATTTAAGAAAATGTCAATCGAACTGGTATACTACACAGCAAATTCTACTACTGAATTGAACTTTGACTAAGGCTGTCCTCCTATGTCGAGTGAAAAACAAGAACTGACTAGTCAGTCAGCTTTAGCTCTAGCTGAAAGCTGGCGAACAATTTTTTAATACTTTCGGAAATAGTTAGCAGCTCCCTTGTTGTAGTGTGGGCAACAGGAAATGAAGCATTGCATTGCATTGGATTCGTCTGCTATTGTATTGTTGTAGCTAGCACTGGCGCTGCATCATGGAAATGGGGGCGCTCAACCAAAACCGACAAACATGTAGGAAACTTTTTCCAAGCCAAATGCTAAAAGCCAAGTGTAAAAGTGTAGGAAAGTCATGTCCCATATTTTCATTCAACTCAAGGCAAAAGTCAAGTATAAAGTAACAATTAACACGTAGTGTAGTTCGTTAGGCAGTACAGTCCGTCGGATTGAATTGAATCAAGGTGATGTGAGATAGATTAGCATGAAAGATTTCTCTTATTTTAATTAGTGAGTCGGGGAATGCATAGCAATTAGGTGTGGGAAGTCCGGAGTGTAAGATTTAAGTTCAGTTTTTATCCTGGCTGGTCCTGGGAAGTATAAAAACTTCCTACATCTAAGATAGAGCTTATTATCAGCAACGTTCAATTAAAAATATCGTCAACTAACGCCTAATCTATGTTTGGCGTCAAAAAACCTAAGTGACCCTCCAAGGAGAAAGTTCACCGACTTTCCAGGACTTCATTTTTTGCCTAAAATTCATTCATGCTAAAGTGTACGTACAGGCGGAATTGTATTGAAATTTTATTCAAACAAAGGAAATTCTGAAACACCGTAGTTCCAAGTAAAGCACAGCTTCAGTATAGCGATGCACGGATGAATGCCGAAAACGCAACTGCCAGCCACCATTGCATGCGGTTTTCATTTCCGTTTCCTATCTCGTCAAAAAATCAAGGGCGGTTGTAAAAAGAGGACTGGGCAAGTAAAAGCCACAGCATATATCTCATCTCCTGTGAATGAATGTCAAAATCAAATCACACAATGAAGGAACAAAAAACTCACCGGAAATTTGGCAGAATGTGTATGGTAAGTCGGCGATTCGGGAAACGTGGAGCCAATGGATTCTGAATTACCATTCCCAAATCCAGAATCACCTGCTTGAATCTCAGAATTACCCAAGGCGGACGGGGGTGCTCGATAGGGCGGTGGTTCCGTAAAGAAAGCGACAGAAGGGTTGAAAAAAGGATCCGCTGAAGAAAATTGTTGGATTTGGAATTGTTCCGCAGGCGTTGTTCCGGTCAGGTGCTGGTTCTGGGCATCAAAGACCAACTCATCTGCAAAGGAACCAAAGAAAAATTCGATATAATGTTATTATTAATCACTCAAGACTTTTTCTCCTGAAGGGAGACGCGCAACGCCGGCACCGCTCTTCAACTTCAACCCTTTCATTTTTATTAGGATGAATTGAATTCACTCCATGATTTATGACTCAACAGAATCAGAATTACATGTAAAAAATATCATGGCCTTGCTAGTTAAAGTACTTGGAATAACTCCTGCTATATATTTCGGCGGGCAATCGGACAAGTACTGTTAAATTATCTACGGTTTTCTCTGCCTCCGATCATACAATACAAAATGCAACGCAACAAGTGAATTATATTTCGGCGGGCAATCGGGCAAGTACTGTTAAATTATCTACGGTTTTCTCTGCCTCCGATCATACAATACAAAATGCAACGCAACAAGTGAATTAATTTTTCTCGTTTTTCAGCACAAGTAGTGTCATTCCGAACAATTCTAGGAGTAAATGCGTGAATTTCTATTTAAATTATGAAAAATACACGAGAAGCATGGATACATTGTCAAATTTAATTTGTTTCGAAGGCTTTGATGAAGTCTACAACAACTTCCCACACATTCAAATGGAAAAAAAAATGATACTAATGCTATATATTCAGCTTCAGCCCGCTTGTAATTATTCTTCCTATTCATACTCCTATAATTCTTCCCTGGCGTTGTGTACGGGGCAAACACTTTTAGCCAGACCTCATAAATTACAAGATTCCTGAAACCAAAACGAGTTCCGCTCTCTATGATCTTCCAATTCTGTTCTCTGCAACCAAATCAAATAAATTACCCCCGCCCGACTTATACTAGTAATGTGAGACATGCATAGCACACCACGCCAAATCAACAATAGGCTTGGCACTGGCACTGACACTCTGGACCAATGTGTTTGGTGTGGCTAATTTTGCCAAAACCAAAACCGGCCTTAAGATCAGATCAAGAAAAGAATAAACAAGCTTGAACCTTGTTTTGCAAAGAGGGAAAAGTGAGTTGGCAATAAATATCATGGGTCGTCGGGTGAGGGTGATTCATGCCCTCTTAAACCATTTGTAATTGTAAGCAAATGAAGCATTAGAACTTGTAAATATACGCAAATTAGTGTAGTTAAATCCACTCATCCTCCCACTTATCATTCACAATGACTNTTAGAACTTGTAAATATACGCAAATTAGTGTAGTTAAATCCACTCATCCTCCCACTTATCATTCACAATGACTTTTTTTTACCGGATTCGGTTCAACTGGCCAAAATTATTAGTGGGGTCACATGTCGTTTGAGTTAGTTTCTTTATTGAGCAATTTGTAATCGTAAAATTAATGTCACAGCAGGGGTTTTCCCTTCTAAGGCACTGGCTGGGTTTAGATTACATACAGATGCACGTGGCAATAATCGTATCTCCCATCCCATCGAGAAAGTTTCAAGATTTGATCAGAAATTTTGTTCCCGGAAGTGGGCATTTCTCCCTAAAATTCTGAATGACTTGGCTACAGAAATACTGGATAACTACACATTTTTACCGGATTCGGTTCAACTGGCCAAAATTATTAGTGGGGTCGCATGTCTCTTGAGTTAGTTTCTTTATTGAGCAATTTGTAATCGTAAAATTAATGTCACAGCAGGGGTTTTCCCTTCTAAGGCACTGGCTGGGTTTAGATTACATACAGATGCACGTAGCAATAATCGTATCTCCTATCCCATCGAAAAAGTTTCAAGATTTGATCAGAAATTTTGTTCCCGAAAGTGGGCATTTCTCCCTAAAATTCTGAATGACTTGGCTACAGAAATACTGGACAAATACACATCCTATCCTGAAGATATGTGAATTCGTGATCACCATAATCAGAAATGATTTTAAATGTGAATATGAATATGAAAGACGCAAACGCCATGGATGATTTGTTGCAGCAAAGCTATTAAAAACTGGGTGTAAGCGTGTGGAGTGGACCACCCGAGCCAGCCAGCCACTCAAGCCAAATATGTGAAGGTGGGAGATTATTATACGATTTGGCCTCAAGGAAATTCATAATTTATGCGTGGATAACATGTTCAGAGAATATTCCCGGAATGTATTGCCTGGACAGAACCATATGGTTCTTACTGCCCCTTGGGATGAGGAAGACATTGATTAATTTTAATCCAAACCAAAATTTCTTATTTTGAAAAACTAATATGATACTAAAAGGCAATCGAGCACGAGCCGTGGCTTATCGAATTAACTTTTATGAGAGATAATTTCAAATACTGCAAATAACTGCGTTTGACATCAAGAGTGATTGATTTTCTTGCAGCAGGTTTACTCACACGGATGATTACCTCAAATCCTCCAAATGAGCACGACACACAAGTTCAGGTTCATGGTAAAATTGAGCAATCCCAAACCTAACATTGAGATAACCGCTTTAGTTTGGCTAGCTAATACCTTGTTTACTTAAGAGCATAAATTGTGGGAACTCTTGCACCTGCAGAAATGTGCCAAGAACAAGAATCACGAAATGTAATGATTGCTCGAGTTCATAAAATCGTGCGACCTAAGCAAAACCGAGCTGGCTGGCAAGTGGGCTAAATTAATGTTCATGCTATGCGATATGAACCAAAATGAGCGTGATGAGCATCGACTCAAATGGAAAGACAGCAAGTGCGAGTTGTTAAAGAAATCCTCTAATTCGACAAGACAGGATGATGGGTCGGAGAAACAAGTGTTTGTGTTGTGAAATCCTTAAGCAGGAAGGAAAATTGAACTTGCCAGGTGCAGATTCCCTTCCCTTAGGGCGGAACGTCCTGACTTTGAAAATTAAACAATACGGTGGAAACTGTATGCATAGTTTTTTATTAACCGATTTTGAGCAATTAAATCAACTGTATTCGAATATCACAGCCGAATATTATCTTACATTGATCACATTGTTAAAATTAGCATAGACCAGGAAAATCAAAAACTACAATGAATTGCAGCTATTTAATATTTCCCCTCCAAAAGGTTAAGTCCAAGAATGTTTTGGTAGTCCTCAGTCCCTGGAATTGGCTTGGATCGGACATGTCCACGAGTTGGCATCTCATCAGAGTATTCTGGGTAGACTGGGCATGGACGGGGCTTGGGAAGAATTGGGTACAAGCATGGGCATTCAGTGTCAATTGGTACTGGTTGTCCCAACCATCCAGCTGATCCAATATGATCTTCTTGATCGTAGATGGTAAGTGGGTGAATCAAAACTGAAAGATTTCCATGGTTTTGAATGTGGAAAGATGAAGCGACGGCAAAGGATGATTTGTTGCAGCAAAGCTCATATTGAGAGAATGGGTGAGGACCATCCCATCCAACCATGATCTAATTTTTTGAAAAAGAAAGTGATTTGAAAAAACTCGATGAATTTTCAAAAGAAAAATTTTGAGGACTTACCTCGTTCAAAGAACATTCTGGGAAGGTACCGTCCTTGATGAGTTCTCTAGTCTTGCGTCTACATTATAAAATTTGGTTGAAATTACTGTGTTCAATAATTCGACATTATCTTTTTAAATTCAATTTTACCTCAAAGCCAAAGCCTCTTCAGTGTGTCTTGGGTTCACATCGAAGATGTAGGTATGGAAATGGTAAGCCTGGATTTCTTCCTCAATGAATTGAGCAGCAACCACGGACAAGCAAACCGCGACGAGGACCAAGGCCAAATTCTTCAATGCCATTTTGGTTTTTGAATTTTTGTTTTAGTTTTTTTAACTCAGGAATACTATGAGCTGTTTGATACTATTCTAGTTCAATGCTGACTCTATTTATATGATTTCGGAGTATCAAAGGCCGTGGGAAGAAACTTTATCCGACAACCGGAGCTGATGTAATGAATTTTTATAGAATTCAAGTGCATAAGGCTAAATTTCGACTCCAACTCCAGGAACGTGTCAATAATCTATTTTTTACACACGCTTACGAATGGACATTAAAACACAATATGAGCTTGTTATGTTTAATGAGCTTCTGTTTGAAATTTCAAGTTCCGGGGCAGAACTGCAGAGAGAGATTAATTAGAATTGCACGTGTATCATGCAGTTTCACGTAAATTGGTGATACCTGGTATTATTTATATGCTGGGTTAAATCAGACTGTGGGAACTTCTACATTTGTCACCTATTTGCTTAGCCTGATGAAGTCACCCTTCAAATTAAATTATTTTGTAAAACGCAATTATTATGCACATATATGCATTTGATTACTACTCCCTTGAAAAAATTTGTAAACAATTTTCAAGCTCAAAATCTGAACTTCGCATTATGATCATGTAATGATTTGGACTGGACTTTATTAGCCTGTTCAGCCAGTGATCTGTCAACTTCAGTCCGGGCAGCGTCAACAACAAGAAATATTGCACTCTTGGCTATTTTAAAGTTTCTTCTCATTACTCTACGCATCATCAGACCTTTAGCAGCGACAGGTAATTTATTCTCTGAAGAAATCCTTACAGTTAACCTTAATTCCATCTACCCAACCCACATTGATCAATTTATTCAATTCCTTGTAAGGGCTGACGAGATTTTAATTAATCCGTTCCTCCTTCGCAATTTCTACTATTGCCATAAGCCATCTGCCTCTGACCAGCAGCTACTTGTTTTTAGCAATGAGCATATATCACCAGCCAGTTTTGAGACTAAGACTCTGATACTCTTTTGTATCAAATTAAATCGGCTCAATTCAATTCCAATGTATTGCAAACAAGGATGGGCAGAAAGCGTAATAATATTTTATCCTGTCATTCAAATCTTTCTTTTTGTATTGTAGGTTTTGTTAAAAAAGATTTTCTACGAGTTAGACGCGCACCGTCGCTTCGTGATATGACAGTCGGCTTTACTCATCTGTGGAAACAAGAATATTCGCCTTTTCTTATGGACGCTTGCATGGATAAATTCATGTTAAACAAAAATAATAATATTCTTCGGTGCACTTGCAATTCTATTGTACGCAATTCACCACAGTGCTTTTCGGCTAACCCGTGCAAGCTGAGCAAAGAATTGAAATTCAACCTTCATGTCAGACAACCTAGCTGACGTACCCCCAACCTTCGTCTGGGGTAATATTTTATAAAAATGTGCAGAAAAAAATACATGAATATAGAACTGTAGTCTGTTTCATCATCATCATATAAACTGGAATTATCTGAGCTGAGCTTTGATTTACTTCCTACGGGGAGGATTAGCTTTAGCATCTTGAATGAAATGCTTGCAAAAATATAAAGATAATAATTTCTTTCTGTAAGGCAACGAATTCAAAGGAAAGCACTCCAAGCAAGTGTCATTATTTGAGCCAAATTCTATGAAAATAGAAAATTAGTTACAATTTGATATTTCTCTAAACGTGTACGAACACAGAACTATTTTTTGTCACCTCGCAGAACAAGGAGCCCAGTTCTGAGCACTTGAACATTTGATTGCTTTAAAATATGTCAACAGTCCCCACGACTGTGCACAATTTTGCCAAACTTCATTGTTATATTTTCAAGGAATCTTCAACAAACTTTTCCCACTTGACCCATAATATTTACCATTAACAAAATGACATTCTGCCTGCCTGCCTAACCACAAAACCAGTAGCTTTTGCATTTATACCAAAATTGGGCAATTCCACAAAGTGCCAAACCGCCCTAGTGGCTGCGATAATCAATTTCTTAACTTTATTCAACCATGTTTGCTGTGGTTCTGCGCTGCAGGTAAGCAAGGAATAAAGATTATTGGGATTTAAAAAAACTAGTAGCACCTGTTGAGCCGTCATCATCATTGATTCGAGCACTCGTGTTTGTAAGGGAGAGAGATCTCCGGAGTCTAGCCTCTTGCTTCACTTTCCTTGGCGTTGTGTACATTATGAAATGACGGAGCACAGCACTGATGATTATTATTTACTCATTCAACACTTTTCAATCCATGTATGCAAATCTGAGTGCAGACAGACTGCGACTGAAGTGTAGTGTAACAACATGTGTAATTACTTGACTGAACACAATAAACTAGCGCTACGCTAACACAAAACAAACCCGTACGGTACAGCACACTGACTGGCCTCAAACTAAACTGCCCCAAACGTCTTGTCTTGAATCACATTATAATCCTTAATTTCCTGATATTCAACTTTGTATTGTACGCACTGGTACTCGTACAAGTTGTGATTATAATTCATGATCACACCTTCATGAACTCAGTCAGAGTGAGTCCGAACGCCCACACATTTCCTCAAAAACATTTTCAAATTCTTAAGCTCTGGTGAAACGGACTGGATGACGTAGCGTCGTCAGCATTAAAATGCTGCAAGGTCCACTTTGTATTTAATTTTTTATGACACTTGCCAAACAAGCAAAGCACGGTAAGGTACAGGCTGTGACAAAATTTTAATTAAAAGTGAATGAAGAAGCAACACACCGGGGCACGACACGGGATGGCCAAGTCAAGTCATTGACCGACTTTGACATGAGATGAAGAAGTGGCAATGGCAATTTAATTTAATTCAATTCTCCCACTGTACTGCCTATGACATTGTTTAAATTTGCAATGTGAGTGATCCTCCATGACCATCTTCCTGGGAGCCAAAAGAAAAACTCAGAGAGACGCAAACTGAAAATAAGACTGAAGCATTGACATTTATTTTTCTGTCAAGACGACGAAGACGTTCATTCGGGGCAATGGCAATGGCAGTGCGATGCAATGGAATGAAAACGAGGAACACACACAGACACCTCCACAAAGCAAATCCCTTTTGTTAACAACTTAACAATTGGGTGAACAAAGACGAGGAGCCTTGCATTTAAACTCAGCATTGTCCTCAAGGTGTGATTTTTTTCACTAGGCTACACAACACCTTCCCTGGAACCACTTGAGGTAAAAACTATTCATTTTCTCCCAGTCACATGCACTACACAGTATTATGCAAGTTTACATGTGTACTTAACACACTGGCATTAAAAATAAAATGCCCGCTTATGAAATTTCTCAATTTTTCAAACCCAAGCCACAGTCTTCAGTATTATTCCTCTGTTAAATCCTGAGTAAATAACTCCACCAACCAACACTGACACCCAAATGTTAATTTAAATTTTCTTCACTTTTTTACACACCTGAGCCAAGTCCAAGTCAAAGTTGAGCAAGTGTTTGCTTTGGAATTCTGAATGCAATTGAATGCATGCTGCATGAACAACCCTTTGATTATGACTTTATTTATTTAATGTGCGTGCTTGCATGGTTAATCCAATTCAAAGGAAACCAAGAACAGCAACAGGTAGAAAGATCGCGATCTGCGATAAAGTTTGTTTCGTTGCTGTTGTTGATTCGACTTAGGCCAGGGGAGGAGTGCGACTTGTAAAACTTTTGGCTTGCTACGTTCCACTCCACGTGGGACTTTTAACTTGATAAGTTTTGAGGAAAGGGGACTGACTGACTGACTTTTTAGCTCAGAGCTCAACTTGCAAGCGTGAAACTTGCCCAAACACACCTTCCTCAGGCTGCAGCCAGCAACAGCAATGCAAAAGAAAAAGAAATGTAAAAGGGGTTATGGATTATATCATCCCAACCAACCAAGCCATCATAATGCTCTACAGTAATTTGGGCCTTTTATCAGAGTATTTAGGAGGGGTACCTCTGAGCCCAGGTTACGTTCTTGCGTTTTTTCACCTCAATTCGAAAGAGTTGGCTTGGTCGTACCAAGATATCAGCTAAAGCTAAAGGAAGTCAACGAATAATGTAATCGAGCCCTATCTGCTGGCTGTCTTGGCTTACTCACTCATGCATGATAGCACAACGTCTCGAGTCGTCAGCTTGTTTGGCTTGGGCCCGTTTGTTTAAAAAAAAACTCGGAGTGGCTCACTTCTTAAATTCATTTTCACTTGGTCCGTTCCCTTGTCTTAACCTGAGATCTAAGGAACCAAGCATAAGCAAGCTATAATTTCAGCTTCTTACGTAAGACCCTATGTTTAAAAAATCAACGGCCACTTCGGCTCGACCCCCGACTGACCCTTTGGGCCGTTTGACGGATCTACCCAAAGCCAAACCTGAACTTGACGTAGGTAGAAAGTAACGGTCGGTTTGGTTTGATCAGGCAAACCATTGACCATTATTGGAACAATATTAACACATAAAACCACCGCAAGGTTAACGCGGCACATCTTTTAAAAAGTACGTAGGTCGTCTTTTTTCACCTTTTGATTGAAGCTTGAACCTGGCCTAAAGTTCTATTTCGGGTGTTGGGAGGATCTTGTCGTGGGGTTATTGCTGCATTTAAGGACCTGAAGGGATAGTCAAATCCTGCACATTAGTACAATTAGGTTCAAAGGATTTTTAATATTGAAGGCGGAGGTCGGTAAATATTTATGAGAGTGGAATGCGGGAGGATAGAATAACATTTTGAGCCAGCTACAAAATTCCAAACACCTGCATCAGGGCAGAGCTTAAAAAACTTGAGTCCAGAGGTATGACCAGTTCATGCATATTTTAGTCCCTTTTTTAAAATAATTACTGGACATTGTGCTCATTTCCCTTTTTGTACAAAAAACTTAGAGCAAAGCTGGGTAGGGCTGGACCTTCTTTCAAGAAATCATAATAGAGTTGCCCTGGCCAGGCGGAGGCCCTATGTCACATCAACTCGTAAATTCCCTCAGAGTAAAAAATGAACAACAAAAGGGTCCCTTTGTCCTATGTTTTTCTTCTCTAAAAAAACCGAGCGCGTGAGACTTGCATCTTTTAGGGAATTTTCAAGAACAAGGATTTTTTCTTTCAAAACTAAAAAATAAGCACTTTGTGAGCATAAGTAGCTTTAGCTTCTTCTCCTTAGGTTAAATTGCTGTGGGCCACCCATAAAAAAGACCAAATTATGATCGATCCCACACCCATGCCCTGCCTTACCTCTCAATACGTACGTAGCAGAAGAAAAGGGCAAAGGTCAAAGCTGAGATGAAGATGAAGAATTTTTTGAGAGTTCCTGGAGTGGTAAGAGGCATTCAATTCTCAATAATGTAATATTCTGGCAGGCAGAACGCAATAAGAGCCTTTGGGTTGAATATGGTCATGTCGTGAGTGAGTAGAGCCAAGGTTAAGTCCAAAAGTACGAGCAGCATTTGCCCTAGAGTGTTTATGCCATGATTTTAAAAAAATGATCCCCTTTGAACAAAAAATACATAGCTTTGGCTTTCGGTTTCATCCCAATAGACCAGAGCAGGTGAATTTATTTTAGAGCAGGGTAGACAAGCAATAACAATAGATTATTATGACCAGGCACTTGGTCCAACCTACTACTGAGTTGAATTTGAATCTTTTCAAGATGCAAGCAAACCTCAGCCTCCTTCAATAATGAATTCTGAGTCTTTTAACTTTTAACCTACTTGAGAAGCAATTTCATTTCCATTTTGATTTGCTAGCTTGGCAGCAGCAAACCGTGCACAGTGCGGAAGAATCTAATTTATTTTCCCGGTCAGGAAGGAAGAAGAGACTAGACGGGAACTAAAAATCCTGGGGAGTCTTCCTCCCTGTCCCTCCTCCATGTCCTGGAGTAGTTAATGGCTTTAGTGTCCGTACAATAGAAGCACGCAGTAGTCGTACGTAGTCGTAATCTCTCCGTTGATGATAAAGAGGCGAAAAGTATAAAGCCGACGCCGCTGAGAGGGAGGGACTTAAACAAGACAAGACACAGCAAAACACAGCGGTCGAAATGAAATATTAAATGCCATTTAAAATCACAACCTGTAATTATAAGGTGGGGAATTAGTTGGGAGATCATTTTTTGGGGGTTGGTCCTTTTGGTTTTTATTTCCCGGTCAGGAAGGAAGAAGAGACTAGACGGGAACTAAAAATCCTGGGGAGTCTTCCTCCCTCCTCCATGTCCTGGAGTAGTTAATGGCTTTAGTGTCCGTACAATAGGAGCACGCAGTAGTCGTTCGTACGTAGTTGTAATCTCTCCGTTGATGATAAAGAGGCGAAAAGTATAAAGCCGACGCCGCTGAGAGGGAGGGACTAGAACAGGACAAGACACAGGAAAACACAGCGGTGGAAATGAAATATTAAATGCCATTTAAAATCACAACCTGTAATTATAAGGTGGGGAATTAGTTGGGAGATCATTTTTTGGGGGTTGGTCCTTTTGGTTTTTAATCTCATATTTTAGGAAGATGGACCTCCTGCTGTATGTAACCTGACCTGAGAGACTCTAATCTTCGAGGAGGTAGAACATGTAAGATATGATGATAGCAATTGAGGTTGGGAGCTGTAAAACTATATTCCAGTGAAATCGTAGACCTAAAAACACCCAAATACTGTTCAATATTTTGTGGTCCTGAACAGATTTGATTTGGTTAAGTTCAAAATCTTCTAGGCCTGGGAATCCAGAAAACGAATACAACTGGAGGTTTGAACCTGACAAGCCATAATTGACCGGATCCGATGATCGGGGAGAGGTGATGGAAGGAGATACGCTTTGCTAACCTTCCTAATCCAGGAGCTTTAGCTTTTTACTAGCCGATACTTGTAGTATTGTTCTCTTATTAAGCTCATTGACGAACCATGAAAGGAAAAGCAGGTGAGGTAAGAGCTGTACAGCACAGCACAGGTTGGTTACGATTCGAATGAGCAGCCGAGCATGAGGAAACAGGTGCCTCCTTGAGGATTTTTTATGCACCGACGTTACGATCATCTTAAGGCTTGCCCCGCGTCTGATTTTTATCTGCTCTTCAAAACATCTACGTACCCAGGTACTTTCCAATTGAAAACTTCATTCATTCCCATAAAAAAATAAACGAAGGTAGTTAAAGCTAAGTTAACTCGGGTCTAAATATAGGAAGGAAGAGTTTGTATCTGTCTGACTCTCTACTCCGGAAACCATGTCCGCGGTTGAGACAGAAAGAAGACACGCGATTTTTATTTCATTTCGTTTTCTTACAAAATTACTACCTTCTTCAGACATTTCATTCACTCCAGAATTATTCGCATGCGATGCTCCTCCTTAGCTGACATGCAATTTATTTCATTTCGTTGTCTTACAAAATTACTACCTTCTTCAGACATTTCATTCACTCCAGAATTATTCGCATGCGATGCATCATGGCCTCCATTAGCTGACATGCAACGAAAATGAAAAAAATAAATACGACCGACAAGCCGAAATGCTAACTAAACTAAAACGTGCAAAATGAAATTGTAATTTTCAATCCGCGCTTATCATTCTTGTCAGAATCAGAATCCCTGCTATGCAATGCACTGATTTTAATCCTCACAAAATTACAGGTAAAAGGAATACACTTGCTTTATCTTTTGGGGATTTGTATTTTATTCCCCCGACTACAATAGTGGAATTAGGTGGCCAAGATTTTTTTAACAATTTATTCCCCAAGTTCATAGATCTCAAGACATGACCGACGCGATGCTGGATGAGGATTAGAAAAAGGATTAACTTTGATCCATTACGTTATTATTTAAGTATTAATTTCACTCACTTCACTAGGCACAGAAAAAGTGCTTGGCCCCTGGGAGCTTAATCAACTAACTAAACTAAAACGTGCAAAATGAAATTGTAATTTTCAATCCGCGCTTATCATTCTTGTCAGAATCAGAATCCCTGCAATGCAATACACTGATTCTAATTCTCATGAAATTACAGGTAAGAGGTAAACACTTGCCTTATTTTTTGGGGATTTGTATTTTATTTCCCCGACCACAATAGTGGAATTAGGTGGCCAAGTTCTTTTAACAATTTATTCTCCAAGTTCATAGATCTCAAGACATGACCGACGCGATGCAGGATGAGGATTACAAAAAGGATTAACTTTGATCCATTACGTTATTATTTAAGTATTAATTTCACTCCCTTCACTAGGAACAGAAAAAGTGCTTGGCCCCTCGGAGCTTAATCACTTTGATTTGGCTCTGCACTTTGTTCTCATCTCTGCGCGAAAGTCTTTACATTTATTTAGCGAATAAACCTTACAAGTTTTTTCCGAAGATCTGAGCTCTTCATGCCGCTTCGAACAGGTTTAAGAATTTCAACGCCAAGGCATAAATATGCATGAACATTTAGAAAAATTGCAAGGATTTATGTTTACCACTTTTTAATTGCTTGCAGGAAACCGGCAAATAAATTTCAAGGATCGTCTGACCTGAGCAGGTACCGACATTTTGTATTGTTCGGCTACGAGCTTAAATTAGTTTACATTACTAAACTGATGATTGGGATTATTATTCCAGCCCATGATTTTCTAAGTGGATGATAGTAATTATGATGTCTGGCTTTGTCAGTCTTGACTGGGAGTATCTTTTTAAACTTGAGGATCTGATCCTATAGATAGACCCAAGGAAATAGAGGAACGTGAACGTATGCTCTGATTCGTGAACAACTACAAAATCAAGTGCCCGATGAATGTTCAGAGTTGTGGATTGAACAGGCGGACATTCATCTCCTTCAAAATCTGATCTGCTGGAAGGATGAGAGACGTAATCACGTCAATCAAAAATTCAAATGAAGACTCCCTCCCACAACATTTGTTCGTTTGTCTATCCAACTCACTCCTCAGGTGCATGGCTCTTCGAACCATTCCCAAGACCCCACAAGGTTTTTATTCCCAGGAAAATATTTTAGATTCCAAATTCAAAAGTCGATAACCAGCAATTATGCCAGTTGAAATAATAATATGACGACCAGATTAAAGACGCTGATTTAATTCCTTTGATCATGAGTGTCAGAATTCGTGCGAGTCGGAGCTTGGATTAAATATTACTCTAATTTGCGATGAAGGCGCCTGACAACATTTCGTGTCATCGCCTCCGCACCACACCACCAAAATGATCAATGCCAGCCAGCGGACATTTACTGCCATCGATGCGATGCGTTTTTGCCATTGCTATTGCCACTGCTCTCCTTGCATTTTTCATCCCCTGAAGGGAAATATGATTAAATGCATCTTTTTGCTGCACTAATGCTTTCCTCTGCTATGCTATGCGTATCAAAATCACCTCGCGATTATTTCGTTCCGTGTTTTTGCTCTGACTGGAAATGAAACTGAAGTGTGGCTAATGTGGTCTAAAGCGAACGTGGAGGATGAATAATTGTGCTTGCCTTCTCATGGGAATCATTTATCCAACGCCGTCCAAATTTTTTTCACTCTTCAGTATCCTATTTTCTTCTGCCACAGCTCATCTCTAATTAGCCAGGATGCAAAGTAAAAAATTAATTACATTTTGGGTAAAATTACGAAAAACTGGAGTTGAGATTTTAAGATTTCGACCTTAATGTGTTCAGTTATATTCATTCATTCGATTGGTCAAAGACTTCAGACTAACTGAGTCGGTGTGAAACGAGGAGGAACAGGACAGGACATGGAGCAATTAGACAAGGTAATTAAATTTCTATGCACAGACACAGAAAAGAAATACAAATATCAAGAAGTTGGAAATGGAAGACC
>WJEZ01001671.1:0-16379 GCA_009869925.1 Thalassaphorura encarpata
GTTTAGGTTTAAGGAACAAGAAGACAGAGACCGTATATATTAAATGTGTATTATATTTCATTAATTCGAACTTAGTAGGAATCAATTTATCTTTTATTGCAAAGAAAATGCGATCTACTTCTTAAGAACTTGTAAGTCTTCCTAAATCTCCGCTCCATACAAACGCAGAAAATTCTTTGCAGATTTTATAAGGCTTCCTAAGCACCAACTAAAAGTTCTAGGAAACGCTGCTTTAATTTCCAAGAGACGAAAAGTCACAAAAAGAAGAGGAATCCCCAAAATGAAGAAATATATGTAAGCGTTGAGCAAAATGAAAATGTAAGAAAGTACAGCACACGTGTAAAAAGGTAGTAATTGAAAAAGTTGATGAAAAGTAGGGAAAAGATAGACGAGTTAGCAAATGACAGATGTGTCTGATCTCAAATTTTCCCACTTTGTTGGAACAAGTTTAAATTTTGTTCTCCAAGCCAAGCCAAGTTTGGTGGACCAGGGCCAGGGCCAGGGCCAAGGTGAGTTGATTAATTAAATCCGCAATGCAACTCTATCTATTTGCCCTAATAATACATGGAAAGAACTCAGTCAGTTGAAGAGGAAATTGAAATGAAGGAAATCCGATGGATTTTCTCTTCCTTATTCTGAGAATGAGAGTAATTAGTAGCTCACCACCAGACTAGACCATCTAACAATGTGTTATTCCCTCGGGGATTTACTTTTGAAATTAGTTCAATTCCAAATCCTTCAACCGGACTTTGCGTGGAGACTAAGCTCTTTCTTCTTCGATTTCTAGAATCTTGGTCAAGCTAAATTTAGAATTAAAATTAAGTTTGGGCCAAACTGGCATAAACTCGCTGTTAAGTTTAATTTCCTAGAAAATCTATTATTTTATAGGATGAGATAAAAAATGAGTTCAAAGGCTATATAAAATGAAACTACATATAGCCCTAGCCTAGCCTTTTAGTTTTAGTTTTAGATTTAGACTTCAAAACCAAAATTTGCATTTAATTTCAAAATCATTTTTGTCTCATACAATTTGGTTGATTAGATCGGCTGACTAGATGCGAATGCAATGTTCTCGCCTTGTCATTTTGATAGAGACCAGCTCCCAGCCATCATTAAAATGCTTTTCATGTTTCTTTTCCTTCAAAACCTCACGCTTCGTCTTCATCTCGTTTCTCCGATTCAACTCCAACGCAACAGTGTTAGACCTGGCCCAAGCAAGCCTTAGCCTAGTATAATTATTTTCATACAAAATTATAGAAAGCGTGGGCTAGAACAAGCCTGGCCTAGTCTAAACTAAACTAGTATTTTTCGATTGTCATTTTGAAAGAGACCAGCTCCCAGCCATCATTAAAATGCTTTTCATGTTTCTTTTCCTTCAAAACCTCACGCTTCGTCTTCATCTCGTTTCTCCGATTCAACTCCAACAGTGCAAAGCCTGACCCAAGCCTAGTATAATTATTTTCACACAAAATTATAGAAAGCGTGGGCTAGAACAAGCCTGGCCTAGTCTAAACTAAACTCGTATTTTTCGTTCATAATATTTTTTCTTAAGACAACGCGCGGGTGGGTCATGTAGTACATCACGTAGGCTACAATAATGTTATTAATTTTTTGTACCCCGCGAGGTATCTCATTTCATAATTTTGGGGAAGAAAGCACGGAATCATACACAAGTTCTTCAAAATTGTTAGTTTTTTTTCGTGTCTCATCACTGAGCTATTAAATTACAAGGATAATGAGATTTTTACGACGAAGAACAAAAATCACTCATTTATGGTTAAGTTCTAATGTGTTTTTCCTTCACGATTTTAACTACGTAGTTGCATCTGCGTTCTAGAATCTAAAATCTCATCAAAATCATCAACTCGTGAATTCATTTGGGATATGACACGATGAAGTTTTTTGCAAAAAAAAAAAACACAATTTGTACCATATGCTCGTATTCTGCCGTGAATTACAGAATATATTTGCAAGTAAGTAACCTGATATGCCATTGCCATTGCCATGCCATAAGGTAAGAGTAGATTTTGAGTGGATTCGATTACCTTGTAGGCAATTTAGAATGAGTGATTAGCTCATTAGCCACCCGGGCAGGATTCGGGGTTTGAATAAAGTCCGGAATTTACTGTGAAACTGGAGTGAAAGCAAATGAATCAAATCCTTGACTCAAAGGCCCACGAACGAATGATCACAAAGGAAATGATTATTATGCATCCCTACGGTGAGTATCAAAGATTGATGAGGAACAAATTAAACTCAACTCAACACTGACTCAACTAACCAAGATAGAAAATATCAAAGGACTACTATATGGATTAGACCGCTTTGTGTGTCTTTTGTTCATTTGGTTCATAAAGCGTAAAAAAATAAATAAAATATTCTTGTGGGATTTAGAAAACTAAAACTATAAACCAGGAAAATTACAGAATGTGTTGTGCGTGCTGGTTTTGTCATGACTTGGTCCAATCCCATTTATTCCAGAGAATTAACACAAGAATCTCATTGTTTAGCCCAAGCTTAAAGTTGAAGCGTTCCTTTCAACTCTCAGTGGGACATTTTATCAGAAAGATTAAAGATTTGGGCTTGAGAGTGACGGATTTGCAAGTTGCAGCGCATAGGAATACTTAGAGACATTTAGCCTACATCGCTCTCTAGGGATTTGATCCTCTTCGTCTTGTTTTCAAGACTCAAGACATTTCTGGACTAGACGAGGCGTGGACGGACATTGAAAGCTGTCTCTAGTGTAGGTCGTCTAGCGTCTTGACAAGATCTATGGGTTGATCTTGGCTCACTCACACATAAGACTCAAAATACATTGATTCTTCTGCCTAGGCCAGGCACAAATTAGATAATCTAGTTTGTCAGCAAATTTATCAATGAAAATGGAGAAAACGTGGGCCGCCTAGCAGCATAGTAGAATTTTCATTCTATTTGATGAGATGAAGAATCTAACGTGTTATCATCTCTCGGAAATAATCAGCCAGCTGTTTGTCTAAAATATTTTCCTAATGTTTCAAAGTTTTCTTAGAAAAATTAATATTGTGCATCTGCTCTACAAGTTAAACTGTGTGCCTACGCATAGTAGTTTCTTCTAGGATTCGTAAAAATAGAATTCCATTTATTTGATATCATTCCCGGAGTGCAAGGGAAAGTTTTGTAAAAGTTTTCTCGGTCGAAAACGAAACATGTCCTTAATCTAAAGTGGAGGCGTCGTTTGGACTCATTTTATTCCCATTGTGTTTAGTTTCGAAGAAAGAAGAAAAAGAAGAACTGAGACCCAATGCATTTGTCACATTAACAAACAGATATAGAAATCTAGGGCGTGAGACGTACATTGCATTGCACAGATCCCAATTTCCTTGGCTGTGCTTGGGTATCCATTCGTAGCCTGGATTTAGTAGCTGAAATATATTCATGAAGAATACGAATACAGATAAAAAATCATGTCTGTCGATTTTATTTTTCCCACAACGCAAGCCTTGCATGGAATAACAATCCAATAGGCTTAAACCCTTACATTTCCAAGATTTTGATTGATTGTCACTTTATTTTAACTTCGCCGAAGAAACAATAAATTCAATTTGATATTTTATCGCTTATGCGTATTCCCTTTGGGAATGTTTTTCTGTATAGAGCTGGGCGTCTGGATTGTCAAATGTCAAATGTAAGAATTACCATAAAATTAAAGGATTTTGTCAAATCTTGAGCTCTTACTACGTTAGGCTCACTCAATTCTCAAGTGTCACGTAGACGTAGCACGTAACCCGGAACTCTTATGGGATTCATTATTTACACAACATTAGTTCCCTTTTACGAACATGGCTTTGGGCTCTGTTGTGGTTCCAAGTTGAAGGATTGAGAGACGTAGACGAAAATTGTCAGTGGTGGCTGAGACGTAAAGTGCGTAAAATCTTATAAGGGTTAGACTTTATAAAAATTAATAGGCTAGCAATTTCTTACATGTGAAAATGAAATATCTTAATTCTACGCAGGTATTGCAAAAGTGAGCTTGGGCCTTAGTTAATGTTTAATTTATGCAATGACAATGGCATTGTTCTTGTGCAAGGGCTAAAAGCATGGTCATAGTCCACCTAGAGCTTTTGCTTAAACTCAATTTGCATGTTTAGAGCTCTTTGGTTTTCTTCACTTGTAAAATGAAATGGAATGCCCTGCCTTGTCTTGCCCTGGACATGAAAAATGTATTGCAGTTTCCTTTGAAGGAGCTTAGCTTCCTATTCCTCGTTTCCTCGTCTGTGATTTTATCTCAGAGGTTTTGGAAGAAGACGGGAACAAATGAGTTGTAAAAGAGGAAGAAGAAGGATCATATGCAAATACAAGGAGTAAGGAGAAATGCAAAAAATAAAGAAAGGAGTGAGTAAGCTTCTCAATTTTCAAACAAAACACACAAGTGTTTATGAAGCTTAAGACTCTTGGACTTAGTTTACATTCTCTTGTGTGCAATGAGTGTCGATCTAATTTTTTAGCGTCAAGTCGATTCCTATCTTGAACACATGTTCCAGTTATTCAGCTGTAAGTACATGCAAATTCTGAGCTTTTATTTATCATGGTCCACTTTCAAGTAAGAAAAAATAAATTCTAACGCCCAAAAAAGTTTTCTCTAGCCGAATTTTACGAAAAACGCCCAAAGATGAATTAGCCAGAATTGGCAATTAAACAAATCAAGATATTGCACATTAATTTTATGAAAAATTATCCCAATATTCTATAAATATGCAAAATTATGTCGTAGAAAAACTTTACATTGCGAAAACTAATCACATTTCTTAAACTTTGAGTAATTTATGAGATAATTGAGCCCACATTGTAAATATAATAATTTCCGAATAAATACTTTGGTTGTAAATTAAACGGAGATAAAAAGTTTACCGGGTGAAAATCAGATTGTTTTTAATTTAGAATTATGTGGGCCATACACACGTTTTAAAATGTTTTCCTGCAATTACGTCAAGTCGAAAGACGGAAGAAAAGGAAGTGCGTGCGTAAATACAGTATAAAATATAAAGTTGGACCATTCTACCCACCTGTGTAATTTGACCAGGGCAAATGGCCTGGCCTAATCACTTTTATAAGCAACCTGGAATTCTATTGCATGTTTATGTTTCTTTTTAATACTGCCATCCTAATTATGAACTAATTGCACTGTTATTAAATACATACGTACATACGTACGTACGCCATGTGTATTCGTACATTTGTTTGTGTAGGTGTGGGAGTTTTGCTTTCCTTTCATTTCCTTCCATTTCAATGCACTTGTGCACAACTTTATAATTTCTTTCACTAATTTCCCATTTCTTCCTTCCTTCCTTCCTTCCTTCCTTACGTAGTTTTAATGAGTCAGGGGGAAAACTTTTGTCTCAAGTTGAGATTTGGGCAAGGACCTACTACTAATGCTACTGTAGTAAATCTGGATCCATGACGTCATTTCGTAAATTGCATTTAATTTTATCTCAGCAAAGTTATTTTTCTTTCCCCTTCTTCCTCCTGCATAACACAAACTCAATTTTGACCTTAAAAACTTGATTTGCATATTTATTCCTAGGTTGAGTGCACAAGGTGCATGAAAAACAGTCTTCGTCATATTTTTTCAAGGTATTTTTTTATACTAGATTGCTAAGCTAAAGCTTGGACGGGTATAATCTCAAACCCTCTCGGGTTTCATGCGAAATTCGTTAATGACTTGGGCCTAGGCTAGGCTGCTATGTCTCAAGGGAAACCTGTTGACAAGGCAAAAAGTCATCAAAAATGACGACGTCGTCGTGAGCCAAGTAACATTTTCAGACTTTCTTTTTGATTGCCATTTTTTTCACTCATTTTCCGCTTTATCATCTCTATGTCAGAGTCCACGTCAACGTTTTCTCATTTAATCCAACCGACAGCTAGCCTAGCCTTGCCTTGCTAAGCTCTCAAATTTCAATCCTTCGTCCAAATAGGTAATCTGGCCTTTGAGGCAAAATTAATTTGGAATGGAATTCTGATTTACTCTAGGATCAAATATCGGGTGATGGCCATCACGTGTTTTTCTTTATGGAAAAGTACTCCGAAATTCTCAGTTCGATTCCATTCGACTGTTTGAAACTCTAAAAAAATATATTTTGTATACAATTTTATATCTCAACGACTCGAGACGATTTCGATCTAAGGAGATAAGGACAATAGAGCACTACGCACTACAAAGTCCATTTTTATTATATCCACTTCAAAATTTGTTCATTTGTATTGAGCAATGTGAAATTGAAAATTGAACCAAGCGGTAACACGGATTTCATACTACGGCTACTTCAATGCTGTCTGCTCCGGGTGAATAAGTGAGACAGATCAAACAAAATTGATTTTTTGATGAATGATGAATCATTTGCATGCAATACAAAACAACAGTCAGATACGATAGGCAAAACCGTAGTTGATTCCAATTTCGACCCTGTCCAACTCTCCTTTGTCAGACCGAATAAAATATAACAGGTAATCAAACTCTACTCTAGTAGCTTTAGCTTAGAAATTATTGATTTCTAGATCAAATATTTGAATAAAACAAGATTTCATTGATACGAGAAACAAAATAATCACAGTTATGACGACCCACGAATGTGAATGATACTTACGACTTGGTAAAAGTAAAGCCTAAATCCAAAATAAACAAATACCTTTGACCTCCGACGTAGTATGTACCGTTTTGTCATTTAATGAACTTTTTACTGAATGAATTGACTATGAACTGCCCATTTTCAAAGTTTCTCTCTAGAATAGCAGATTCTAAAGTTGCGACAAGAGAGTGAGTGCTGCTCGTGGTTAAGAAGCTTTCACTCCTGGTCAAAATCAACGAGTTAATTTCTCAAGAGTTTGTAAATTTTAATTGACAGGTTTTACTCTCTTTAATGAGACTGACTGATTCTATGAGTCAGAGTGAGGATGGAAGGTTTAATCCAAGGAAGCATCACACAAAGTCAAATTGTTGACTTGGCTTTGGCTTCTCCTCTCCTCCTCACCGTAATCACAACTAATTGGTTGACATCATTTTGAATTATTCTCACGCTTTATGCACATGAACATCCTATGCAGCATACTGCAAAGTCAAATTGTTGACTTGGCTTTGGCTTCTCCTCTCCTCCTCACCGTAATCACAACTAATTGGTTGACATCATTTTGAATTATTCTCACGCTTTATGCGCATGAACATCCTATGCAGCATACTGCTGTTATTTTCATCCGTCCTGTCCTACATGTACGCAACACATAATAATACCCGGAATTCAGGAGTTTTCACTTCATAACTAATAGCAGTCTTTTACAGCACTACTCGTATATACGATATGCCCATATACAAAATCATCAAAGGAGAAATTTAGTGGTTGTCAACAAAAAATTAATAGCTGTTTACTCAATAATGTGCGACGCGCGGTTTTGAAGTAGTTAAATCAGTCATTTCACTTGGAATCTGTGTTTTATCCTCAAAACGCAAAATTTACAAATGATAGGGATTTTCATTAGCTAAAGCTAAGGGGAATGAGAATGACAATTGCAAATTTGCAATGACGACTTGAAAGCGTTCCATCTACTATATACAAAATGAGACTAATGAACTAGAGTCGAGATCTTTATTAGTTTGTTTAAGTTGAGATGGGAAGGCAGGTGAGTTTGTACACACACAGTCTGATTGGCTCCAGGCAGCAGCAGCAGCCAACTCATCTAATCATCTACAATCAAGTTTTTGACATCCCTTACACCCGAAGAGTTAATTTGAGTCAATAGTTTATTCAAATATACAAATCACTTGGAATTAAATTACGTACGTACGTACGTAGACATTAAACAAGGATACAAGTACGAATTTTAATTTACACACTAATTCTAATGCGCAAAAGCCAGGTATTAGTCAATATTAGAAAAGTATAGATTTAAATATAATATATTTTTTGGCAAATAATTTGTGAGCTTGGACAGGCCACGTGTTCTCTGCCTGGCCTGGCTTGAGTGAATTTTCATCATCTCGACTCAAAACTTCACCCGTCAAAAGTTTTGGAGATGAAATTTGAAGGGCAATTTAATTCCTTCACACTTTCTTCTTCTCTCCCACTTAGCTTTCATGGACGGAATAACTTTAGACATTACATTACATTTCCCTTTCTTTTGGCTTGGAGCGGTTCGATAACCAACACAGCCCACCGCCAAACCGACCTTTGAACCCAACTTGACATGCAAAGCAATTGCGATTTGTTTGAAAACCTTATCCACACATTTAACCCCACCACTCCACTAGCTGTCTTTTCGTGAAAACTTGGAAAAAGAAAATATTAATACATGGGTGGGATCTTATGTTTATTAAATAACCTCTGACACTTTTTTTTGATACGCAAATGAAAGAATTTTTATTCTATCTTTACACGGCTACGGTAGGATGCGTTAGCGTTGTAGCGTGAAAATGAGATAAAAATAGAAAACTTACTTTATGTAAATGTAATCAAAACACAAAATAAATTTTGTGATAAATTAGCATTAGCATGATATGCCAATATTGAGATGTGACATCTCCAACGTATAGAGGAATAGGTCTGTGAAATAAAATTGTCAAATTGTCTCGAAGTCCAACTACAGATTTCCGTATAGTATGTGTATTTTTTGCATTCTACTCAGCTTGTTGAGACGAGACGTCACGCTATGTTGTTCTTATATCCTGAAGCAGTAGGTGTTGTATGAATTATGGATTTTATTGAAGAGATATTTTGGGATTTTAGAACTAAGCAATTGCAATGCTCAGGGTCAAAGTCATGCATGGGCGCGTACTAATCTAAGATNGATATTTTGGGATTTTAGAACTAAGCAATTGCAATGCTCAGGGTCAAAGTCATGCATGGGCGCGTACTAATCTAAGATGGATTCATCCAAATAAAAAGAACGCAGCGCACGCCTTCGTGCTAATAATAAACTTTTACCAATATTTTGTCAGGTGGGCTAGGCGAGTGGATACAAGTGATTCTTTCGGGTCAATCGTTAATATATATGAAGAATGGCATTCAAAATCACTTTTAGAATCCCAACCCAACCGCGATAAATTTTTATGTACACCTGGTAAATTATATTATTAACAACTTGTCAGAGCGAGAAGAACATGCATAAATTTGCATTGGCTTTCGCCGCTGCAGTCGTTGGTTAATTAAAGGGCTGGACTCTAAATTATTCAAGCTTTCCATAAAATTATATAATAAATGTGTCACTTGCATTATGCAGTGTTAGTAATAAATCCTTAAGCAAGACCTCCAAGGTCATAAAGTGAGTCAAGATGTACTGCACTGTACTTGTACATTAGAGTGATGATAGTGCTAGAAGCAATGGTTTAGTTGGAGCCAATTTTTCAATTTCAATTGCTGATTCTATGGATGGAATGCATAATAAAACAGGGGACCGGACGACTACTTTTCTCTGCCCACACTTTCAATGCAATTCGGTGTACAAAATCAGAATTGTTTCTAGAATCAGCTCATGGTCAGCCAGCAGTCCATTCGCATTCGCATTCCAATAATGTCCACTTATAAACATCGCGTCTCGTCTAGTCTACCTTAATTTTGTTTGAATGTTTGTTTGCACATAGTAAGGAGAAAGTGAAGTTGGACCTGGACTGGAGTGGGCTGTGGACGTCATGAGTGAATAAAATACATACAACACATCCGAAAGATACGAGGAAGACAAATGTCCACTCAATAATTCATGACTCTCATCCTCGACCCTGACATTATTCTTCCTTCAGTTTGAGTCTGGTCTAGTTACTTGCCCACCAATTCAATTAAACTAAATCAAAGATAGGGAGCAAGGGTTATACGGAAACAGCTTAAACCCTCACCTTTCCCATTTCTCAGCAAAAATAAAGATTTATTAGCAAAACTAGACATACATTGCATTGGTCTGTCTGCTGCACGAAACAAAACAAAAATCTAATGAACAAATCTTTAATTATTGTATTACTGCTGCTTCGACGCTCCAGTAATTTTCCATATAATTAAAATTGTAGTGCATTGCATTGCGAGATAGTATAGGATCGGATGTCTTTTCATCAACTTATAAACAATTAATTTGGAATATCATCTCCTAATTTGGAAATCTAATGTTATAATAGTAAAACTTGAGTTTCTACAAACTTCTAAGTATTCAGATTTCATGTTACGTCAACATCTAAATTTCCAATTAGTTTTCCCTCAACCTGGCTGATCAATCATTTCAAAGTGTTTTGTTGTCTTTTTGTCTTTGTAATTGAAATTAAATTAAATTTTGACATGATGCAAGCAAGGGTTTTGATTTTTCCCACAGCAAAGGATCTGATCTCATCAGACAAAAAAATGACAATGACAGAACAGGAAGAAAGTCTTCAAATCAAATTACAAAAAGCCTCAATACTCGTCCTGTGGTGATGCGTGTATCAAATAAAACAATGAAACTGACTCGTTTCGTTTCACTTCACTTCGTTTAAGAGAATCATGAGCGTGAATAGTTCAAAGTTTTCTCTGGCCTAATATATATAGAATAGAAATAGGGAATAGGGGATCCTTAGAGATGAAAAGAAGTTGGAGCTAGAATTTTAGAAGCGAATCCAGGGACAACAGACAACACAGCACAACACCTTGACCACTTTCCTCTCTTCCTTTCATCTTGAGTGGTGTTCTTTGAACTTTCTCGGGTAATTTACACTAGAACCAGGTGTGATGGCGATAGGTGGAAAACAACCTGTGGAATTTATGACTTGGAAGGAATCAGTGCTCAGGACTCTCATTATATTTCTACATGACTTATTTTACAAGAACATTTAACCTCAACGCCCAATTAAAACGACATTGGTTAATACCACATTTACCATTTTGACTACATGTTGTTGTATATTCATTTTGGCATGTGTAGCAAGTACCGAATTTGAGGGAAATAACCAAAAGTAACACCTGGACAAATTACTCACACATTGGTCATTAAAATTAATTAAAAAGGCCCAAAGGTAGAAAATTAGACTTAAAATGTGGTTTCGCGTCCGTTTCAATTCCTTGCCACTTTTTCAGTAGAGGATTTTCTGTATTCGTTCTCTTTTTACATCGAATGGAATTTTTTATTCACAAAAACTATAGCCCTGAGCTGAGCCGCATTCTACATTACATTGCATACGAAATTATTAGGATTTTGGTTTGTCTGACTCCAATCCTGGATTGAGTTTGTAACATCAAAGCAAAAATTTAGTGCGAAGTGAATTAATAATGCCAAACTAACCCACAAAAAAGCCCGAGTTTTTGTTTCAGGAAGAAAAATGTTACAAATGGGGAACCTTTTGAAAATTTATAGCATTTAGAATGCCATGCCATAGCCATGCCTAGTAATGTTGTAGCAGAGTTAGAATACAGGATAGTTTTAGTTTTTATTCACTGTAGCGTAGAAAACGTTACGTGGGAAATGAGTGAGTGTGAAAGAAATCTCTCAAAAACAGGCAGACATTTCTGAAGCACAGAGTTTTAATATTAGACGAAAACAAAACAACCATAGCTTCCTTCCGCTTTGTTTTATTATTATTAAGTGTCAAGACACGACGTGGTGCTGTTTCGCTGCAATTTATTCATTTCTTTTCCTTTTTCTTAGGGTTGTTTCTAATATTTAGATTCAGAATGCAAAATGAGGAGAAATCCTGCTAATTTCAATTCCCTGTCTTGAAATATATACGTAAATAAATGAAATTCTTTTAATTTAGTCCCTAGTAATTCATTTTTAATTTCAATTCTGCCACTTTTTATAATTTAGTCCATTCCTTACTTTAACAAGGGAAGGATTTGGGGTAAGTTTTATTCGCAAGTGTGTTTCTACAAATGCAATTTTCCTTTACTTTGCTCTAAGCCTCCAATTTGCTCTTAACTTAACACGAGAAAAGATTTTGAAAAAAAAAGACTCACGTTTCTAATCTCCAAATGCGTTGTCAGAGTTTGTGATGGGCCAATGAAATCTGGGAGACATCCTTCTTGAAATTGGAAATTTAATGAGGTGTCAAGCCTTAGTACAGACAGAAAATCCTTTGCGACAAGAACTAGATTTTGGATTAAATTCATACACAACAGTACAGTACGGAAAGGGTGCAACCTCACTCAGATTCGGGCAAAGTGAAAGGATTAAGTACTTTTCTCCAAATTTTACCCTCTCAAATCTTGGCTTAGCATTAGCATTAGGGCTTAGGGACTTTCACTTCTGTCTTTGCTTGCCTTCGAAATCACGCGACACTAGTAAGGAAATTCTTCATAAATTTAGCTAAAACGCACAATTTTTCTGTACATGTGTAAAATGTAGTAGTAGTACTTTAATTTTCGATATATTTTTTTCTTATTAGCACAGTTGGGTGTACGGTTTATCCTAGACTCGACTAACGAGGAGAGAATAATGGACAAGATGTTGACGGACCAGTAGCTCAACCCCAACTGTTTGGTGCTAAAGAGGCGGACAGGAAGTAAATGCAAGGCAAGGCAAGGAATCCGCGGGTACTGCTCCACTACTCTTCATCCTAGGAGAGCTCCTCACAGGAAAACTACTACTGCAGCCTATTTGATTCTCACTACTACCCGGGTCCGACGACTAACAAGAAAGGTGACTTGAAAAAAGGACGGGTTTTTTAGTTTTAGACTTGAAAACTTTCTTATTTCTTTCCTGTCCTTCTTCTCGGATGAAAAATCCTGGAAGGAAGTCTGCCTCTGAGGCCCAAAACGTTTTGAGTTGAGGAATTCAATAAAACTTTTCTCCCTTTGCCTTTACCTTTTTCCGTCTCACTAGAGCAAGTGCAAAAGAGAAAAGGGAAAAGTTAAATGGGGTATTTGTTTATACTTTCAGAAACAATTTTAAACTCTTTGGGTGTTGGATGATGAGTTTGGGAACAATTTCACTTGAGTCAAGGATTTTTCAACTTTTTGTCAAAAAAACTTTGACCTATTCTTCATGTAAGATCATGTCCATACCAGGCGACTGGGGGACACTTCTACTAAATCATCCCTGAGGGAAACTTAACTCACTCAACTTACTCAACGTCCCTTAAGACATGTCAACTCAACGCCAATATTTAATAAAACACGTATATACATGCTTTGTTAATATTAGACTAGACTTATTAAATGTCCATGTTTTTATGATGCAGCAGCAGCGCTAACACTGTAAAAAATCTGTTCAAGCTTTAACTTCTGAAGATGCAGACTAGGAAAACAAAGTGTGATTCAAATATTAAATTAGTTCCAGCCACGCACGACTCATTTCTAAGCCAAATAGTGTTAATTTTTCTGGACGTATGTAACATTATGTACGTTGATTTAATTAATGGGCAAATATTCAAGACATGAGGAATTAATTATAACTTAATTACTACGGACAAATTGTTTTAATAAAAGTTCATCGGACTGATGATGTTCGTGGAATTTTCCCATCAACATTCCAAAAGTTTAAGTTTAGCTGCTACGCTACTTCTTTGGATTTTGCAGATGTGTGGCCTGGGCATGTCTGACCTTGACATCTGATTCAGGACTTTCCTTGATCTAGAAATTGAACTGCAGTAGATTGAACTTGTAGTACTTCGTAGTGAAGTGGATACAATTTATGAGTGCTTGCTTGCTTGAGGCATAAGAATTAATCTCAAGTTTTATCTTGGAGTCTCAATCACTCTCACCTTTTTGTATAGACCTCCTCTATACATACACATACGTTCACGTATGTCCCTTATGGGAGGGCGACAAAGAAAAACGTGTTCATGAATAAATCTGGACGGACACACTTTTCTCTCCCGTGTGCTGTTTGCTGTTCCTCTCCTCTCCTGTACTTTTTTTTTTCTTTTAAAGAACACCTTATTCACACTTCAAAATAAACTGATACATTAGTTAGCATGGGCTCAACTCAACCGTGTGTGTATCCACATACATCATAACGTCATAACGTAGGAAATGATTTCCGTGACCTTTTGCATTCAAAATAAATTCATTCTCATTTTGCACAATCACGCTCATCAGGTTTTAATTACAAAATATATAATTGGTTCAAATTACCACGGCGCAATTAAAAATAAGTTCTGACGCATGTGTGTGTCATTGGCATCGGCATTGGCATTGGCAATGCAATGGCCATTAATAGAACGGAAGTGGAAGTAGTAGTAGCATATTTTTTAATTTATAGCAAGAAATTATAAAGAAGGTTAATTCGACTATATTGTCAGTTTACGGGAGCAAATCCTGGCTACTAAGGTCCATCCGATTTCATGTACGCAGAAAAAAGGAAAAGATTTGCGAATGCCAAATGCCAATACATCTTCCCATTACATTTGGTGCAATATTTTGTCTTCAGTGGATATAGACAATTTCCATGTAGCGAAGGAAATTGCTGACTCGGCTAATCTCTTTATACCATCAATCCTTTTCCTTTCGTCTGAATTCCCACCTACAACTTGATACACCTTGACCTTTTTACCTTGTTGCCGGTGCTTGTGCTATGTGTGGTATCAGTATCAGGTGCCTACGAAACTTCCAAACTGGATTTATAGTCATTTCTTCAGACATTTCGCACTTAATACGCAGATAACTAAGGAAAAGGAAGGCTTAGGGCAGACTAGAAGATTAAATTGACTCCCAAGGAAGAAATATAGAACTGCAAAGAAATTGAAATTACTCAGAAAATCTACGATTCACCTTACCTTAAGACTTTTACGACTTTAATTCAGTTTTCGCACCTTTTCTCGGGTAGATAAGAATCCCTGGTATGTACATTTGGTTAATCTTGAATAAACGTAGAGTCCGATTCTCTGAATTTGGTATTTTGGCTACTGTTAATAAAATTCAGAGTATTTTGGTTTCTTTTGACAGAATGCAATAGAATTTCCTTTGAAATTATGGAATTCTAGAAGATTCGGACGGACTGCATTGAATCTGAACATGCTGTGTTATGCTGTAGTACGTTTTGAATTACAAATGGTGAAATTGATCCTTGTTTATTTGTGTCTGTTATTCATTCTGCTTGAATGGTCGAAGCACAGCTAACTCCGTTTCCAGTCGAAACATTCAACAATTTTGCTGTTAAAAAATGAACGGGCGGCTGATTGAAAGGAAAAGCAGAACCAAGCCAAGCCAAGGAGTTGAAATTCTCATACAGTATCAGATTTCATGGACTCACAATGTCCGTCCATATCAAAAACCTGACTCCTGATACTTGATAGATCAAATTTCTATTCACGTTTTTCGAAAGTGACTTTCATGAATAAATAAAAAGTCGGAGCATGGACTCTGCCTTGCCTTGCCTTGTGTCGTTCATGTCCAAAAAAGAGAGACAAGGACAACTTGATTGTTTTTCTTTCTTGACTTGGATTACCAAAAGTTCAACTATTTCATGAGATAAGCCATCCAGCCGACCAGAAACCATATCTACCACACAAGGACACAAGGTCTATCTTTTCATTACCTCTCCTTATTCTTTTTTAGGTTGAATCAAAATGGATTTTGATTGAATCACTGAATCATTTCAGATGATTAGGCTCCATCCATCAAATCACTTCCAATTGTCAATGCAAGTCCATTGCAGAGAATCTCAATTTTTATTTGAACTAGGCTCGATGATTATAAAAATGATTAAATGTGATGGTCTTTTCAGATATCCTTCGGCATTTATGTCAACTAGAATTTTCTAGTACTTTCTGCTTTGCTCTGAATAGAAATTAATCATGTTAGATTAGGAAAGTTATAAATTAGACCATACTGGTAGTATAAACTGGTTTTCTGCAGTCAAAACTTGAACGATTCTTTAAAACAGGTGTCTAATAATATTCCTGCATTATCTATCAGTGTTTTGCTATGTTATCTAATACTAATCAATCAAATAAATTTTATACACACAGTCTTATTTAAATTGGTCAAAATTTAGGATTTAATTGTAATCATATGCTAGAGATTTAGTTTGCAAGTAATTTGAAGTTGCTTGAAAATGTCTGTTAATCAAGTGCCCGCGAGCCAGTGGATTGAGGTCAAAGGTCATATTCAGCCAGAGGATGGGCAGGCCGCGTTAGTTAGTCGATGGAACTGTGGAACACAATGTCCGTTTCACGAACGATAATGTAATCACAGCGCTCAACGAGGGACAATCCTGCCAGCTTTTCACCAACCCCCAGCGGAATCACAACAATTTTCCCAGGAACCAACTTGGTCTGTTTGAATCAAAATTTAAAAAAATTAATATGGTAGAATTTGTTTTACTTTTTAGTAATTTGATTGAGTTTTTCTGCTTACTTTATCTACAATCTGAGGGCCAACGTAGAGAACGCGAGCAAAAATGCAATTCGGGTATTCTCGAGCAAACATCTCTGTCATTTTGGTTTTGAATCCGTTGAATTCAGA
>WJEZ01001672.1:0-16377 GCA_009869925.1 Thalassaphorura encarpata
AGTATATAATCCGGCTTCCCATATATGAGAATAAAACCCATTAAGACCTAACCTAGGATTGTTGCTTATTTTTTCCTTTCGGTTTTAGTTAGGCCACACGTATTTGTATTTATCGTGCCATGTTTCACCTCTTATTCTTGCACGTCCCGTCCTTCCGTCCGTGTCAATAGTCATGAGCCAACGCTATAACGTTGTCCGTGCCGCGGTTGGTCTGGTCTGGTTAAAACTACATCACGCATTTTTACACGATTCTCAAGACTCACGAAATCCAAACGGCAACGGCAGTGGCAGTGGCACTGGCCTTAAAATTTCCCTTTTAAGAGTTACATGACCACAATCATCTCATTTTTTTGGTACTATTACGGATATACATGCGTACGGCTACAAAAAACCAATAAAAGACCGTAACGGAGAAAATGAAGCATAGTATTCCCCTCTGGGGGAAATTACTTGAATTTTATAAGCGAGAGCTCATAGCTCAATTTTTATCCGCATTAATTATTTGTATAATTTTAGCAAGCACGCGTTTCTTCATTGTTGTTGAAGTAAGAGTGATTAACATATTTCTTAGCATCATTAAATATTTAACATGATCCTTCCTTCGTACACCTGTGCCAGTGCAAGCGTCAAACACACAAGCTCGTCAAGTTGAGATTTTATTTTATTATTTTCAACCACATTTCATCCACACAGCCACAGCCTTGGCATTCTTGAGCTGCCAGCTACTCTGCATATCTGCATTGTTGGAGGTAATCAAGAAAATGGTTAAAAAATTTCAAACCGGTGCAGTGCAGTGCAGTGCAGTCCAGGCAGCCGGTTGCTTTATGCATAAAATGGACTAGGTGCTGCAGATCTAAATGGAATGGAATGTTCGTAAAATAAAATTCCAATCCTGACAGTGACACTTGGATTTGAATTCGGCAAATGTTTTAGTTTGGCGCTAGCTGTGACTGTGAGCATTTTTTTAACTAGGGTAGCACTAGGCCAGGCGACAAATTAGAGAAAAAAAGAAATGACAAGGAAGATGAAATTTTTTTATGAAAAGAAGAGGAATCACATGAGGTAAGGAAAAAAGGTTGCGTGGTCTGCCTGTCAACCCCTTGGTGGGAGGACACACAAAAATTTTGGGGAGCTTTATGTGTTTTTTATGACTGCTCATGCTCATATGCATGTGGGCTTGTGTCAATAGCCCCGCCAGGACGCAAGGACCCAGGAGTCGTATTCTGTATGCTTTACTAAAAAATGTGGATCTTACAAAACAAGCAAAAGCAAACAGACTAAATTATGATAAGGGAGCCGATGACAAGTTTTTAGCCTTGTGCGTTACTGTCCGTGTGGGCCTTGACCCTAGAAAATCTGACAAAGGATACAATTTAGTTGTGCCAATTCAAAATAGCGTCGTTTTTCTGACTTTCCTACAAGTGAATGAATGTGTTTTGGGTTCACTACCCCCATGAATAACGTTAACGTATTTTGGTTCACTTGCATAAAAAAGAGCCATAATTTGTTTTGGTTTTTGGCTTGTCCGCATCTCGGGTTTCCTTCCCAGACTCGTACTCCTTAGGGACATGGAAATGTTAGGTAGAAAAAAATTACAAATACAGTACAGTACAACTTGGACCTATGCATGCAAAAAAAAAGAGTAAAAAGTGAGAAGGTGAATTTAATTAAGTGCAGTCCTCACAATGCAAGGAAAAGCAAAGCAAGAGAGTATTATTAAAGTTACCCTGCCGGGGATTTTAATGAATACTAAATGCCAAATGAAAAGAAAGGAAAGAATGAACGCCAATTGCAATTATTTTTTTTAAAGCCATGCTAGCATCTCTACGTTGTTAATCTAATTTAGGGCTCCAGTCCGGACCAGACTACTATTTAGAGACCTCAATAATAATTGCAACAAGGGAAGGAACTGTGCTGAAGGGGTAATGTGCGATATAGTGTAATAAATTCTGAGTATTTGTCTCATTATAAATAATCATCCGTAATCTACACTTGGGGTAACGACAATCAGAAAAAGTATCTTGTACTTGTAACTCGCATCCCTTTCTAAACTAATGGACCAAATCCAAAGCAACAAAAGGAAATTGAACATGTAGGGCAATGCCATGTTTAATTTTGACATGTCATTTGTAGTTAAAAAATATTATAGCCCATCGCATTCATGGTTTGACAATTCACATTCAGAATTCATCGTGGTTCCCCGAAGGAAAGCGAATTCTTTGAAAAAATAGTAAGGTATTAAATGCCAAAAAAAAACTACAAATTCAAAATTTATACCATCGGGATAATTTCAAGGCAGGAAATGATCATCGTGCTGCAAATGCACTGTAAAATCTGACATCACCCTGAACCCTAGAGCCAAATGTACGTACAAAAATATTGACGAGCTTATCTGCCATATAGCCGCGCCCACCCGCATGATCTCATTAAGCTATGAAGCCATCATTTGCCCACAAAGAAAAAAAATCACATCACCTCATAACTATCTTATGACATTCATTATTCAATTTCGTGAATCAGATAAAAGGATTCAAGTTAAATATAATAATGCAAATTCGATGCAAATGCAAACTCATGGCATGGCAAGGCAAGGCAATGGATGTGAACGTCCTACCTGAACTAAAATTATTAAAGTGCGCATGCCTTGCCTGTGTACAACGCGTACTTATGCGCTAAACCGTTAACCTCGCCCGTCATGTTCAATTTGTGAACGTGAACGAGTCTGACGAATAAATGGAGTGACCTAAATTATGATAATGTGATTCAATTTAAATTTAACTAATGATGATGTTTTTATTTGTTCTTTTTTTTCTCCTTGCAGCAGTTTTGATTCAAATAAATCAACCAAGGGTGCGAGTAAGCTGAGGAGGGATTTGATCAATGGGGAAATTGCAAATCTCCGCGACCTTCTTCCCTTGCCTTCGTCTACGAGGCAAAGATTGTCACAGCTTCAACTCATGGCCCTTGTATGTGTCTACGTTCGGAAGGCGAATTATTTTCAACAAGGTGAGTTAAATTAGTTTTTAATTTAACCTCGGGTGATGCCTGCACCGGAGTTGCCCACCTTGTCAGTCACAGTATTACCGCCTTGCCTCGCGTTGTGATTACTTCGAGATGTGGTCCCTTCAATTTTTTTCTCATTCTCTCTAACTTTTTTTTACATTTCCATTGTTGTATGGATATTTGATGTCCACTTTTTCTAGTTGCCCTTTTGTCCGTTGATAAGGTGGTGAGTCAAATCCGGTTCCCAAACTATCATTTGTAGCCCGAGACAATTGGCCATTTAAACACACACATTTGCTTTGTAATGATTCCGGTGTCCATATAAATTCACGTGTCGTCTCTCCAATGGATTTCCTTTGCCGCGAATTAATTTTATTACACAACTGCCGACTCCGTCTCCACCATAACATTTGGGACAACAATGAAATCTTGTCCCATTCAGATTCAATGTGCCCTGCTAAAATTTATATTACCCTTTGCCGTTGCATTTGTCTTTTGCAAACAATAAATTAATTGCTGTTTTATTTTTCTAATGTCATTGTGGCACATTTTAGACAATCGTAGGAATATTTTGTAGATGGTTAAAAATCTGTTTATGCAGAATTCTGGCAAAATATTCATTAATAGCGGGCGATGTTAAAATTTATAAGCCATTTCCATTAATATTCCATCGTCTTGCTCTTGCATAATAAAATGATAGGTGGATAGACTACTAGACTAGACTACATTGTACAAGAAATGAAATGAAATGCAAATGGCTACTGCGTGAATAAAGCCGAACCGATCTGCAGAGCCATAAAGTAATTTTCTGTACAAATTATCTCGCGCAGTAGACTAGAGCAGAGCAAAGCGGATGAGATTTGCGTTGCCGACTAAATCCAAACAATAAATAATTAATTACGGCTAATTCCTTGTCGTTTGTGAAAAAGAAAACACATCAGGGCTCATCTACCGCTCTCTTGTTCCTTGGCCGTGTTAGGCTAATGCTCTGCAAATTTTCCCACGCTCTTGCAGTCTTTTATTTCCTGATCGGTCGTGATTCTAATTTTCAAATGAAAGTCTGTCTAGTCCGGTCGCTCGATAAAAATAAGGTACTCCACCCTTTATTCCATGCCGAGTTACCTTGTACCGTACAGTACCTAAATAAATTGGGAGGATCTCACGGAAATATGGCTCGACTGCCCTACGAAAGGTTTTGAATTTTATGATAACAAAGAAAATCAAATATGCGAGGTGAAAAATGATGATTCAAGTCAAGAGTTTTTGCATAGAATTTATTAATGAAGGAATCGAAGGATCACGAAGGGTTAGGTACAGAAACGAACGAGCGGACTGAAATGAGAAGTTGTTTATTTTTAAAATTTTGAAAGGTTTCTTGCAAATTTCGGGTGTTAACGTTGAAATGAATCAATCACGTTATCGCACAATTCAATTTATTCGTCATTGGGTATAATTTCTTAAGTTTTGAAAATACAGATTAAATATCTTCCTTTGTGCGAATATTGCCCCCAAAATAAATTCATAATTTTTTTAACTGTGCTGAGATGACCTTAACGCCCTAGATTTTCAGTTGTGTTTCACATGTTTGCATTTTCCGACAATTACTCGATTCGATACAGGTCACATATGTATACGACTTGTTGTCACTACGTGTGACACTACTACTGCATCTTCAAATCCTATCTCTCAGCAGATTTTCTCATGTCAAACTGACCGTGTCGTTGTCATCCTAGTCTAGTCCTGTCTGCCCGTCACATTCACATTTGAAATGGATATTATGCATATTATTCATAGGAATAGAGTTGGTGACAGGGAAGCCACAATTTTTTACCTGTGCAATGCAAAACCACACAGAAATACAAAATAAGATATAGGCAGAATTTCAGCTGCCTCTGCTTCTGAACTGTCGCTGGTAGGTGATCAAGTCATGGCTATTTTAAGGACATTGCTTGCAAAAAATATAAATAATCTTATAGCAAAGCAAAACAAAATAGTTGAAAAAAACTACAATAGAATCATTGCTATGATGTCCAAGATTCATCTAAAGTGCGTTTGTTTTATTTTTATCATTTGACTAAATCGCAAATAAATAAATATGAGTGGATAGATGCTGTTGATGATTATAAAAATGACCATGGAGGGATCCTTGTTTTCCTGAGCTTAGCTAATGATGATCCACCACACAAACAATGAGGAAGAACCCGGAACTGGGGAAATGATGAAAGATTCAAACAATGGCGCAGCAAGACTGCAATGCATATTGCAAAACTCTTACTTGCGGCTGGCCTATGATGATAATGCGAATTATTTTATTTTACATAATATAAATGAACACTACAACATTATTGCGAATTGCGCAGAATAGACGCAGCGCAGGCAAGAATTACCTTACAACAAACGCCAAACTCCTTCATTGCATTTTCTTCCCAAATTCAAGGTTGATTGAATACAATGCAAATCCAAGCCATTAAGATATTTTGCATTGTGAAGATGTACCGTACCGTACCGTATTGTGATTTTGATTGAGAAATTGCATAGCGCATAAAGTACGGAAATTTATTAAAGATTCTACTGCTTGAAACTCCAATGTGTTCGTATAAGAGTCTTGAATTAATTAATAAATTCCTACCCAAATTTGTGAAAAAAATCTACACTAGGTGTTTTGAGTCGAATTAAGAATTTAGCTTACTGTGTTATAATGGTTTGGTCATCCAAACCCAGGTGCGATAAAAAATCGTTGGACGTTTAAACTTGTTGCTTGCTGCTGCAAAAGATGATGGGAGAATAATACTAGAGCTCGTAGATGTAATAAAAAAACCTTCCCAGAAAACAACGTTACGATGAGATGAGATGTTGGAGGTTGAGTTTGAGTACAAGTGAAGTTTGATTAAATGACGCATCCTCAACAACTTGTTTTTGCCGGTACTTTTCCCCCCAACAGGACGGACGGACAGATCATCATTCCATCGTCTTCGTTTTCGTCGTCTGTTCCATGGCTCCATGGTCCAGTCCGGTACGATCCCACGCCAACGCCAGGCCAAGAAAAAATTATCCATGAAATAAGAAAAAATGCACAAGACAGACGTGGACATGTGGAACAGGCAAGCCAGGACAGGAGATTTGAGAGACGGACGTAGACGGACATTATTATTTATTCAAGAAAAAGTCAAAGTCAACCAGAAAAGTAGTTAGTTCGTCTCAAACTGAAACCAGAATTTGACGGCCATGACATCCAGTGAAATCTTAGCAGTTAAAAATTAAAGTTTCAGGATGGAAGAATCTAATTCAAATGAAACAATGGCTACAATGGGAAATCGGACGAATCATTATGATTACCGATTCGGTTCATTCTGTTCTGGATTTATCTTGTATTAAAAATTATGGTTACTACTCCGCCACTCTAAAAGGGAAGATTGAAGATTTCAAAGATTAATATTTTGTTTATCCAACTTCCTGCTGATTTTCCTGCATCTATTACACGCTTCACGCTGTGTTATCCGACCGCGCGTCTTTGACTTGTATTACCTTAGTACCTCCTCCACCTTCAATCTACTTGTACATGAAAACATTTGTTCGTTCGTTCCACCCTGTCCCAGAAGAAAATGACCATTACGAAAATTAGCTTCACTTACTAAACACACAATTGTTTTTTAAGTGACTGCTGTGCTGTGCTGGGCATTTGCAATTTGCAGACCAACTACTAAATACAAGTCTCCGTCCAGTCCAGCATGTATGTACATCTTGAGATGTCATGTCAATTAATGTACGTTACGTTCTTGCCTTGCCTTGGTTTCTGCTACACTCCAACAATTAATTAAAATCTTCGTACGTATGTGTAACCTAATACTACTCATCCTTTAGCTTGGGCTGATAACTGATAGCTAGCTGACTGACAAAATGAAATAGGAGTGCAATAATGAATGAACTGTTTCTTGAAAGGCCCATAAGACAATAGTACAGTCCAATGCCTACAAACACTCGGTCGGTCGGACGGATAAGATTTTCCTCCCTTGTAATTTATGAGGTTCAAACACGATAGGAAACTTGGTCTCGGCTCGAGTCATCCAAGATGCAAAGTGTTGTTTTATATTTCTTTTAAATGTATTATAATATGCATTGCATTGCAATATATTACAAAAGGTGTTATGTTAGCTAGAAAAATTCGGTCGGATTCCTTAGCAGCAGTGCAGAAAGTTTAATACGTAGGGTTGTATTCACTAATCCTCATATTAATCCTAATCCGCCTGCCTGGGATTAGTATTTAAATTTTCAACACATATCATCCCATTTAGGAAAAAAATGGTAGACGCACTGATGATATCAGTGGATGTGTACGTATGCAAAAACAAGTTTTGGCAATAATGTACAAACTACAATCCACTTCAATTTTTCCTCATACAGATTTATTCCCTATTCATTAGACAAGTTTTAGTATAATATTTAAACCTCGGGTCTAGATAGTTATAATTATACAAGGCGATAATCACCAACGAAGATCCATTTACTTTCACACAAAAGTTCAAAGAGGTCAATGAGATCAGACCGTGGTGGTGGATAAGGACTAGAGTTGGTTGTCTTTAGTATTAATGGACAAAGAAACTAATAAAAATAGTGCAAATGATGATGGCTGCAATGAAGGAAACAAAAGCAGCTAGAACCGCATGTTCCTCCTCCAAGAAAATTGAAGATATAAACACCACGACGATGGCCACCAAACATAATTGCAACAAGTATGGGGCCAATGCCATAAAACTGTTGAAAATCTTGCGAAGACTCATTTTGAGTGTAACCTGAAATAAAAATACAACAAATGAATTTAGTTTTTTTTTCAGAAACTTTCTCTGGTCATTCATACGTACAATATCACAGTTAGGTTGCTGAAATTATTGTAATTATTTAAGCTAAGTATTTAAAAGTGGACCCCAGTAGTTAACTCTCACACTTACACTTACGCTTCGAATAAAAATTCCCACGACTGAAGGCAATGCGATTCTTGTCCTGTGTTCGTATTTTAGTTTAACAATGAAAGATATGCAAACAAATTTAACGAGTCCACACTGTACTGTACTGAATTCCACACCGGGCGGGCTGTGAAAATCTTTTGTATTGTATTCCGTTGATTTTGATTCCAACAAATGCACGAATGATTTTCATTTCCATGGGAAAATTGCACAAAAGTATTTAAACCCAGGGACACTAGCGAGGCGATACGATTTCAAAATGAATTTCTAAAAAAATCTTTAGTAGTTTATATATTTATTTATATTTATTTTTGTGTTATTTCAGTCCTGAAGCGCTATCACGAATTGGGTCACCCATATTCCACACCTAACATCGGCTTCTCCAAAGTAAGTTTCGTTTTCATTTTTTCTTCTTACCTCACGTGCTATGTTGTTATTTGTATTTACATTTTTCTCTTTCTGACCGGTCATCCCTTTGCCTTCTATTTGCATTTTCATTTTGTATTGAGTTGAGTAATGGGTAAGAGGGTAGCGCCTGAGTAAATATAAACATTACATAACACATTCATCAAACACTTGGATATCCTATCCTCCTAATCCTTCCTAATCCACAAAGGTGCTCAGCTCAAGCCTACGTAAATAAATATTTATGATTTATTTTACACTGTGTATAGCTTTAGAATCCATATCTAAGGCTTAGGACCATTAACCTCTAGGGTCAGACTTTTGAAACACCTTGATGAGTTGATCCGAAACATACCTGAGCTTGAGCTTGATTAGGTTTTTATTTTCCCAGCCATGCCATAAGGTATTGGATTCCATACCCGCATTTTCGGCAGCTCAAAAGTCAAAGTCAAAAGCTCATTTACAGATCCAGCACGATTGTGTTGTGTTTGTGTTTGTGTGCACAGAGTGAGTGAGTAAGGGCTCAAATTACAATTACAACCCACATTGTTTGCTCTGATGGGTGGGTATTGAAGATAAGGTGTGTTTGATCGACACTAGATGTTACAATAAGGTAATCAATCCGATACCCTATCCACTAACTTGATGACTTCTTTTTTCCCAATGTGTCACTCATCAAATTCAAAGGATTTTTACATAGCTGGCTGTAGCTCCCTGAATTAGCTTTGCTGTGCCTGTCCACTGTGCATTGAAAATTAACATATAAATTGAATCGGGATGGATGGACAAGGGGTGTCTAGTCTATATATAGGAGCTGAGTTTGAAATTTAATAATCTTCCTTCAGTGAGTTGAGTGATTTTATGAATAAGGTTTGACGGGGTGGTTGAAATGAAATGAAGACGTCTTGTTTCAATTTCAAATTAAACAATAAGGTAGCTATCACCGAAATTGGGCAGGCAGGCATCAATTCGATTCCTGATTTGGGCGTCAGGGGTACAAGCCAGGCCCAGGATCATGTGGGTTGAGTTCTCAATTAGAGTTTCACAATGTGAGCTCTGTTCTACTTGAAATTGATTAGAGGAAGGATTGACCTTGACTGGTTAAAAATAAATAAAGTTTAAGAGATCAATTTTTAAATGAATTTGCTAGAATGTCGTCCCCGTCCTTGGTTTTCTAATTTTCCTTCAGGTGTAAACTTTCGTGACTTCTGTGGCCCAATGAAATGACCCAAAATTAATTACACTTTTATTTTACGACGACACAAACAAATTCCAGGCACCTGTGACACCTGGCAAAATAGATGCGTGCAATTTGCGTGTTTAATGAGTTAATTGTTTTCTCATTGTTGCTGGCTTGGCCTGGCCAGTCAAATAATTGTCCAGACTGCGATTTCTTGTTTCGTCTGCCTTGACTTCTGGTTTGATTTTTGGCCATGGCCGGATGAGAATCACACATGCAGTGCAGTGTGCACATCAAACACCTGCAATAATCCAATAAACTGAGGCTAACACGCAACCATAATTCTAACCATAGTTTTAGTGTAAAACCACAATTCCCATCAATCATTCCTTCCAGCAGCAGCAGTCACTCAACTTTTTTTTATTCAATTTCAATATTATTTTGTAAAGTGAAAAAAATACGCTGCATGGATGTGGTGTGCATATCCACCTGTTTTGCAACAATTTCAGCTTTAATTAAATGATTTAAACTTATGTGCTGTGCTATGATATGACACATGGCCAGTTAGAGAAGGCCAAAGCAAAAGACAATTTTTTTTCTACGTTTAATGTCACATCATGAAATAAAATGACAAAACATCCCATGTCTGTTTTAATTGACGGACATGGACAAGGAGTCAAATGACAGGTCAGGCAGGCTGCATGACCAAGTCCAGAAGTTAAAGAGAAAATGTAAATCAATGTTTTATTATTCACCGGTTGCGCCTGTGCCTGACAAATCAAAATCAAATCCACAGCACACCTGTGTTGTCACAAATTGAAATAATTTACCTATAAAATTATACATAAAATCAGCTGCTGGATCAACAATATCGGTCTAATGTGTACTATGTGTTTGTTTATTGCAATTCCTGACCTAAAATATCCATAATGTTCATGTTCTGTTGTGTTCTTGCAAAATCCAGTTCTTCCGCCTACACTTCCTTAGTACTTACATATAAAATTAGAGTTTGCTCTGTAGTTCAGTGTTCAACCAAGTTAGGTTAACCTTGGGAGATCCACCTGATGTGAATTATTGCCTCCATCAAGGAAAGAGCTAATTTGTGTATTTATTGGTCATTATTTTGTTGACCATGGGCATAGGCACAGGGTGGCTGTTAGGGTCTTGTCCTGACTTGGCAAATTTATTGTTATTATTCCTAAGATTATCACACGTTAATTAGTATGTGTAGATTTTAAGCGTGATGAAAATGATGAGTACAGAGCAGAGCAGTAGGAGCAGAGTGTGTAGTCTGTGCAAACGACGCGAGTTGTCATTTCTTTCACCAAGCCAAGCCAAACCAAACCAACAATTTGATTGATGTCATAAACCATAATCCACATATGATCATATGCTAATCTTTAATGGATTCTCATTCTACATATTTTATCTAAATTGTCTTCCCTTGCTATTCCTTGCATATTAATGTGCATCACCTCCTAATTTAGTTTTTTTTTGTTTTTCTTTCTTTCAGGCCCTAAGTGGATTTCTAATCATGATGACCCAGAATGGAAAATTGTTGTACATTTCTGACAACGCAGCCGAGTACTTGGGACATTCTATGGTGAGTGAATGCAAGAAAAATGAAAAATATGTATGCAGTGCAGTGCAATGCAGTGTAGTATAATTTAATTTATAGTGTTACGTGAGTATAGTGCAGTCCAAATCCAAGGTGTATAGGACTGCATATGATATGAATGAATAATTTCATATAATGGGATAATCACATCACATTCATATAGTATGAGGGTAGAGAAGATGAGCTGAGCATTTTGTAATGGTCTACACTGGCATGGCAGGTTGAGATAATATAAAATTATGTGGCCCGTCAAGGTGTCAGCGACAGTGGGTGTCAAATAGGTGCTCAAATTCAAGAGGGGTTGTAAATCAAGAGCAGTGTAATTTACAATTTTATATGCCACATGAAAAAACTCTCAATTCTTGTAGTAGTCCTGAATGAAAAATATATCTAAAAATAGGGTCCCGAAATTTTTGAGGTACGTACGCCACACTAAGGTGTCTCTTTCGACACCTTGCTCTTAATCATTTAAATCATTTGCATGAATGCTCGCTTTGAATTGACTCCTTATTATTACTATTACATCTCATCCTCAGAATCAGCATCTTTTTCTCACATTAATATATTGCCAGAATTCCAACATACTATAAAATGTCTCCTGGGAAATGTGTGTGAAAAGCACTGTCAGTAACATTTTTATGTGAGTTACTTAGTTTACCCTATTAGTGTGGTCTTTATGGTTCATTCCAAGAAATAAAAATTAGCCTGGAATGGTTATTAATGGTTGAGTCTGATTCTGTTCAAGCCGACGACGACGACTTGAGTTGACATTTGAATTAGAGAGGAGAGGAAAAGTGTCAAATAAAATAAAATGTGAAAAATGTAGCGTAGTGTAGTGTGGGACGACTAAGGACAATTTTTTTGTTCTTTTTTCATTCTTTTCCGTCATCTTCTTCCTTTTTCTTTTTCTACACATTAAGAAGAAGAAGTCTGAGTCTGATGTGTCCTCCTCATCTTGTTGAAATTCTTCATTCCATTCCCATCAGAGTTAGAGCCAAAGTCACACAAGGCAAAACATAATGAATGACGCCATTATGATTATTCTCGGCTATTTCCGAGCTATCATTCACAATGAGTCGACAGAATTCAATTTCATTGAGGACTCAGACCCAGGACAAGACTCCAAGTCCAAGGAAACTCAAGCCAAACCATCCAGGACAGTTTTTTATCCAGAAGAAAATCACAAGGGAATGAGATTTAAACAGCTTCTGTCATTTTCACCCTGATCTAACGAAGATAGGATGATATTATCACTCAAAATTCTTCCCTCGTGAATTGTAGACGTCGTCGTTTAGTTTTTTAAGGCGTCCTCCCTGGGAGCCTTTTACTTGTATTGAATCAAAAGTTAACTTCATGGGGTTTAGAGCCCTTGTGAATTGATTGTGAGTTAAAAAGACAGACAGACGGATGGAAAGCATTAGCATTAGGCGACAACGTGGACATTATATTAAGGGATGGAACAAAACGATAAAAAACTGATTCATTCATTGACAAAGCAAAGCACCCATCTCAAACGGAATTTTCTCAATGAATTAGGCAAGGCAAGGCTACTTATTCCTTTTTTTACATTGTCATTCACTTAGCTCATCCCAAGATAAGTCGAAAATTACGTTGAGTGTCTTTTGGTCGAAATTGGACAAGACCTACCTGTTCGGTGTTCGGTCGGAATTTTGTTCAATTCCAATTGCACACAAATCATAATTTGATTTTACATACACAGTGGGTGTGAGCGATAGTTTCCCTTGTCTTGTCTGTCGACTTGTAAGTAGTCGAGTCGTAGTACTTTTAATGTTCATAATCATGTTCACTATATTTTATTTCTTTCGTTCATTTTTTGAGAGAAAAATTAATACTTGCTTTGCTTGCTTTCCTTGCTCATGAGAAAATATTCAAACGGACAAAGTTGTTTTGAGGTGGGAAGTGGGAAGGGATCAAGGTATCAATCTACCCGCCTTAAATATGCAAATTAAATGTAAGTTGAAAAACTGGTGAAATATTAGATATTTCTGATGGAAAAAACTGGTAGGATACGATACACAGAGGTAGTCAGTCAGTCTCTCCTCTAATTTTAATAATCACACATTGCGCTCCGTTGCGTTTACATTTTTCTTCCATGCCTATTGCATTAGTGATTCAAGTCAAGAAATCAAGTGAAGTAGAAATATGAAAATGATGTGATTTACTGTATCCATGCATATTAAATTTTGTAGGTACATTAGAGCTAAGACACCATTATTACGTACTACCCCAGCCTACTACCTGCCCCCATAACCCTTTTCCCACTATACTTGTTTTCGTTTTGCTCTGCTCTACTCTGATAAAATAAAATTCCTGATTCCTGAAAATCAATGCTAGAGTGCAGTTCATCTGAAAACTACACTTTACTTTACGTATAATATATTGTCATTGTGACTATGACTGTGAGAAACAACAACCAAGTCTTCTTGTTCTTGTCTTGTTTTGTGGTTCGTTGAAATGAAATATTCTACTGTCTCACTGTTGGGAAAACATTTAAATGCTAAATGCTATCGATTGCACATATAATGTCATTCAATTGAAAACAATGGGAAGTTGTAAGTTGTTGTTGAGACCTCTTAAAGAGAGCATATCGCGCTGAGTCATTACTCTGAATGAACTTTGGGAGCCCTTTGTGATCTTTTAGTGAGTCGTATCTCCCATTCTCATTGTTGGCATCCACCACACACATCCACTCATCGTACGTACTTTGTCAGAAAATGATGCTGAAAATTCTTAAGAACGTTCCATTCTACCTTCTACCATAGTTTAGCCGAAATCCTATGTCAAAATTATAAAGATTTGACTTTCCTCTTGCAAAATGTGATGAAAATTTCAATTTTGAATGCTTTTTAAAGAAAAAAGGAAAACATATATATGCAAAAAACGATCAGTTTCAAATTAACAGATTTGGCATTTCTTTTGCAGATTTTGATAAAGATTTTAATTTCTTATGATTTTGTGTAAAAATGTCTGCCATACATGCTAAAATCACACGATCAGTGGCAAATTAACCCATCTCCAACTTTTGGAGCCTTAGAGCTATGTAACTCCCAATCCAACCTCCCAATATACATAATTATCTCGTTTACAGCAAATTAGAGAGACCACAGAGTTTACAACGTATAGCAAAAACAAAATGTAAAATCTGTCTTGAAACTACAATGTACGTATTTTTTTATTTTTGCCCAACCTCATTTGTTTTTTCTCCTGGTGGCAAATAAGATTAACAAAGCTATAGCTGGACTCCCAACGTAGTAATGNAACAATGTACGTATTTTTTTATTTTTGCCCAACCTCATTTGTTTTTTCTCCTGGTGGCAAATAAGATTAACAAAGCTATAGCTGGACTCCCAACGTAGTAATGACCAGCTTAGCTAACCAGCTGTAGATTTGATCTTTTTTATGGAAATGATTACAACTTATTATTAATCGATCTTATCACCATCCCTTTCTCCACATGCCCAGTCAATAAATGACCTTTGACACTAGGATGAGTAGCCTCTAGCTAAGCTAAGCCATGCTAGGCTCAGACAAGCATTCATTGACTCATTCAGAGCGTGTAAAATGCCAAAGCCACAGCAAGAACTTGTTCGTTTAGAAAATAAAACAATGAAGCACCCCATCCGTACAGAACAGAAATAAACAATTGGATTCAGGCAAAGGCACAACATAGGTGTGGAAGGAGCCTTGGAGCTAAATGCCCTACCTTAAATCAAATTCAATTCAAAAGCCAGCCAGAGTGTGAAGTGAAATGAGTCCCAGTTTAGTTTATGAATGAAATGATAAAACACTTGACGACTTTCAATCAATCAGAAAGAAATAATACAGAGGAGATGGAGAATAAATTCGTTCTGGGTGCTCTTCCCCTGGTCAGGCGTGTTGAATTCAATTTTCAGGTGCTAATAGTTTAATTGCATGGTCAGTGAATGAATGGGAGTGAAATCAAATGCCCTGTTCAAATTTGACATGACAGGAATGAGATTTTCCCACTTGTCCGCTGTTACAATTATTTACACACTTTTTTATATAATTTACTCGTTTTACTGATTTTTAAGAGTTTTTTTATCTTTGAAAAATCACAGACATTTTAAAAATTCATTTCACCTACTTGAAATTAGAGGAGGTTGGTCAAACACGAAGTTTTTAGTAAGAAAATTGAGTGATTTTGTTGGATTTTGTGATAAGTTCTCGACTGAACAGAAAAATAATCATCATTATCTCCCATCTTTCCTTACTCACCTGTTATTATTACGCTTCACCTACTACGCTTTTGCTATTAAGAAATAAAATGTAAATGATAAATCGTCATTCATCAGAAAACACTAACTATAAGCTATCACTACATGCATATAAAATGACTAATGTCTCACCTGCAATTATTTCGAGCAGGATGAGATGAGAAATTGAGAATTGAATTGAATTGAAGGTGAGCAAGGCAAGCAAACAGATGCACTGTGGAATTTTTGTTGATGGATTTCTTATGCCGCAGCACTTAATTTAATCAAAATCTTCTACTTTCATACGACATTCCATCAATTCCTCACACCTGCATTGCACTATCCTTGCATTCCAAAATTAATCACTAATTTAACATTAGCATAATTCTGTCTCTGCCTCGCTTCCAGAATGATTCGGCATCATATACGAGTATTTCAATTAATTCTTGAAATAAAATTATCGTACAGTACAGTACCCATAATTCAATTCTAAAGTGTCAAATGCAGATTTATATCTGAGTTTTTGATTTCAATCTCAATCTTGGTCTTGAATTTTTATTCTCGATTCTCCGCCTTCCCTTGTCAATGTCCAAGGCATTTGCAGACCTAAAGATTTTGTCCTGTCTTCTTGATGATCTCTACATCTGTCTTTCCTTTGTGTTTCTATTTGACACATGGATGACTTGGAATGATAGATAAGCGTTGGCCAATGCCTGCCTGCCGAGGAGTGACAATTGACAATGACAATAACCCGTCCACTATTTTTTTATTAGAGCAGCACTAAAATATTGGTCGTCGTCAAATCTTGAAATGTAACTCTGGTTGACTTGACATGAGAGTCGGACGAAGTCATTTGAATAGTGCAGTGTTCCATGTGGTTGATGGGTTGGGAATGCTATTCTATTATCGGATCCTGTCCGTCCTTGTCCCTATTGAGATGTCGGACAAAGTGAGGAGTCGTTGAATGTATTAAGA
>WJEZ01001673.1:0-16372 GCA_009869925.1 Thalassaphorura encarpata
CTCTTGGAATGAGAAATCCGGAAGAAGTTGCCAGCATTCGAAGAATTTTAGGACCATCAATTTCATGTGGACTCGTAGCCCATTGTGCAGAATCAAATTATGATCAGAAAAATCTAGAGAAAATTTTTGGGAGTCTGGTAGGCAAAAATAATGTAGTGTTGCTTCCCTTGAAAAATTCTTATTGAGATTTACTGTACTTTCAGGAATCTGAGATTTCTGCACCAGATTATATGGGAAGGACGCCTTTACATTTTGCGGCTTCCTTGGGTGATGCTCAAGCACTCGAATATTTACTTCGCAAAGGGGCCTCTGTTCACAAAAGAGACAAGTAAGCGAAACCAAAATCTTTTGAAGAGAATATTTTCTAAAATTCACCTTGTTTCCAGTCGTGGCTTCTCACCCCTCCGAGATGCTATACAACTTAATCATTATGAAATTATTCGAATTCTAGTAAAATGTGGTGCACATTTGACTCTAGAGCCAAAGGCAATTGGAGCTGAACTGAATTTGTAAGATTTGTTAAACTATTAAGAATCGAATGGATTAGAAAATGTAATGTGTTCCTCACATTAGAGCTGCAGGAAGAGGTGACATTGCCCGAATAAAATCTTTTGTTTTGGCTGGAGCAGATATAAATGAAAAGGATCATTGTGGGCGAACTCCACTCCAAGTGGTAAATAGAGATATGAACTTTATAAGAAGTTTTAGTTGTGGGTGCAGGAAGATTGGAAGATATTGTATATATCTTCCAATTTATCGTATATGTTTTCCTCTACTCCAGGAATGTCGATCTCAGTAAACATCTGTGACTGAGTAAAGAAATTCCTGCCTGGATAGGATATCAATACGATCACGTCCTATCCCTCTCCTACCTATCCAATTCATTTCTCTCTCAATCATTTTCCTTCGTTGTCCACCTTGAGACGTAACGTCCACACAGTAGGTCGTCTCATTGTACTTTCCTTAAAAAGATATTTGAATTTTTAGGCAACAGAAGCTGGACAAAAGGCAACAATGGAATGGCTACTACAGGCTGGAGCTTTATGTGGGGAAACTAAATCTTAACTGAATTGACTTCCACGGAATCATCTATGCTCAGCTTTTCTAGATAAATGTAAAGATATGTTTAGTTTACCTGACTTGGGAATGTGTTTAGATTCTATTTCAAAATTCAACACAAATTATCACCTTATCTAAAATTAAAATTCTTAACTTGGAATATTTATCAAATTCAATTAAAAGTGCTCATTTGGTTCGATACGATTTCATCCAGTTTATTAAACTCAAATTCATCTGACATTAAGCATCGATCGAGTGTAGTCAACTAAAAACCTAAGGATGTAATTCTTCTTCATTTAAAAATAAACACGGTTATACACATTCTGACTCTTCTCTACTTCAGGTCGCTCAAGCAAGCTCGAACTCGAACCACAAAATTCATTTGTAATGTGTAACAATAAAGAACAAAATAATAAGAATACTAATGCCTGAAGCTCGCTCACTTTAAGAATGTCTAGGAATGTAATCTAGTTCAATGCTAAAACAAAATAAGCCTTTATAGTACTAACCCGAATTGGCAACAAAGCTCAGCTTCATACAAGAATCAATCTGCAATTCTGCTCTTAGCTAATAATTTAGTACTGGAATTTCCTTTCTTTTTGGCGAAGAGTCACAACCACACTTCCATTCATCTCCAAAAACCTTTGCAAAATCAAAAATCTTTTGTTTTAACCGAAATACATTAATTGAAGCTGAATAAACTTACGAATAGTGATGATCTCTTAGATAAGCAACTATGGCAGGGGCTATGCGAGGAACACCCAAAGCGCTATTATTTCCTCTTCCAGTTATCACACGAATTTCCATTCTATTCATCTTTTTTGTCTTCATTAGGTCTACGCACTCCTGTAATACACAGAAATTAATGGAAATATTTTACCATAGCCATAGCTGATTCAGTTTGAAATTACAGTTAAGTGATTATGGAGGGCATCCACAGCTTCTGCCACGTACAAATGGTGAAGATCCAAAACATTCTGATTCCCATGTCGTCTTTTAAATTCATGCATAATAATCGATGCAGCCTTCGCATTGGCTTCCAGCATTCGATCAGAATGTAGATTATGCTGTAATTGCAAATAATAAAAAAAGTTTTACGCTTAGACATACTATATATATACTTTTTTTAATTTCATTACCCTTGTCACTTACCATTTTTGAGAAATAAGCAAGAGCACCAGATAACCCTTGCCTTGCAAGGGCTTGACCTCTCTGTTCATACTGTCTACGAAGAACGTGATGCTTTGTTGCTTTATTTCGCCAATCCTCTGCTGTTAGTCCTCCCTCTGGAATGTCTTCAGCTCCACATTTTGCACTCATTGCGGTAAGCACCTGTTTCACAATAATCAGGCAAATAAAAATCGGTCACTAGTTTATGACCATCATTAGACATGCATCTTTAAGAACTGTTATATTGATTGGATACAAACGAATAAATTAACGTGCTAATTATTGCTATATCTTGGATAAATGTGTGTAGTATTTGTCGATTTAAAAAAACATGGAGAGATTGTGAACTAATTAAATTAAGAAACTCATTTACAATAATCATTAGTTGGAACCAAACCAAATAAAATTATTTTACTTAAAATATAATTTCCTCACCGCCAATTCTTCCTTGATTGTCTCTGCAATAATTTCTTCACTACCAGGAAAATCTTCGCCCAGACTAGATAGTTCTAATTTATTTCCATACAATGGGCGCAAAGTCCTGACCGTGTCTTCAAATCGATTTCCATTTCTCTCAAATGCTTCCTCAATCACAACTTCAGAAACGGATGGGAAAACTGCCTTTAATTTAGCCAGTGTTAATTTCAGGGCCATTTCATTCTGGATTTGTTCTCTCCGAAAGCGAATAGTTTGTAATTCCCTGAGTGTCAACTTCATTTCTTCTCTTAAGAACAAGTCCAAATCTGAATTTGGTGGTTCAACGTCCAAAAAATCCTCTTCAAATTTTGGATCTTCATCTGAACCTTCGCTTTCTGCACTTTGGACAGCAGCAGCACTCAACCTTTCGCGATCCATGTCTCTTTGCATCATACTTAGAGCCAACATTTGATACAATTTGAATGCCAACTTTGGTGGAATCCGAATTTTTAGCTCTGGAGAATCTGGTGTCATTTCTGATACGGCCAATCGTCCAGGCTCCGAGTATGCATTGAAAAGGTCACGAACAAAATCTGGTGTGAGTTGAAAATCAAACCAATCTTCACCATCAATTGGAACAAAAAGATCAGCATCATCCAAAGCTGAGTAATTCTCTGAGTCAATGGAAGAGTACGTTCGAATGGGTGGGGAAGATTTTTTAGAATTATCCTTTGTAGCGAATTCCTGTAAAGCCAAATTATCCTGTGAGGAAGGGTTCGGATCGCTCAGTCTGTAATTCGTTTGGCTATGACGAATAGAAGAATTTGGAAGAATCCCACCAAACTCTGGATTGTCTCCAGAATTTCCTTCAGATGAAAAAGCTGAACTTCCACTGGCACCAGCAGAAGGTCCGGACATATTTCGATTTCTTTTCTTTTGCCCAAATAGTGGAATGTCTCCTCCTCCTGCTCCCTTGCCAGTCCGAAATTCATTTTCCTCACGGATCAGGAAATTTTTCATATTTCTATCGCTTAAATCAGATTGAGGATATTCCAGGAGTAAGTCAGTACAACGGGTCACGCTTCCATCACATTCCTCAAGAATTCGATCAATTCTTGCAGGTGGGACATGTTCAAACATCTCGTACAACATTTTTCTGGAACTTTCCAAAACATCAAAAGAGGAATGAGGAGTTACAGCTGCCGCTGCTCCTGTGACGGCAGTCGCTCCGAGTAATTCTGGCGAATTGCTTCGTTGGCGTGAGCGTGAGCGATTTTCTGGGATAGGATGCTTTGGAAGTAAAGATGGCTCATCAAAGCTGAGTAAATCTACGTCGTCAGCTGGGGATGTGTTTCTTCTTCTTTGACTAAAACTTGCTTCAGATTTTGACCAAGAATCCTCATGACCAAACAGAGAATCCTTCAGCAAATAGCTGTCATTTCCTAAATATCAGCATAATTTACTTAAGTCAAAGTTCACACGGGTAAAATTTAGGCTTACGATCACGCTGTTGATTTTTCGGAGCTTTGTACCGCTGATTGACTTGACTATGCTCCTGATCACTGATCCTTGAACAAGCAGATGCGATTTTGCCTGCTCCTTCCTCACTATATAAATAATCAGTCAATCTTTCTCCTCCTTTCGGAGCCATAATCTGAGTTCCTGGAATAACAGGCTTCCAAAAATCATCTTCCGGGTCAGGCATAGCAAAGACTTCATCTCCAATAGATTTATCTGTCAGGTCATTTCTCTCAATGTTGATTTTACGTGTAGGAGTTCCACTCCCAGCAGACCCTGTCCCTTCATTCCCTCGATTAAAATTCGACATGATTATGTTTAAGTTTCTTCAGTCAGTCTTGTCTCCGTGTTTGTACAATAGATTCTTCAGGGAATCCTCGGCCTATGACATGACAAATGACAGAAACCATTAAATTCTAATACTAGATATTCTGGGATGGCAAAATTACCAAAATTGACTGACTCATGTATCAGAAATCTGTACCGTTCTTATGACCCTGTGCCCTGGTATGCGAAAAATGATTGTAAATCGCAAATGTCAAAGGTTAACGTTCACAAACACACCGACACGGACTACGGACGGAAGCAATTTTCGGGACACCTTCGTCTTTTGTTATTTGTCTTAAAACGCAGATACGAATTACGAATACCTCTGTACTGTCACTTGTTATGGACCGAAATCCAAATGAATGTGTGTCTGTGTCATACTTTTTGCACTTTCTCTTATTTTTCAGTCCTCCCGCAATCCTTTGAGGAGGATACGAGATCCGATTTCACCCGGAACTTGCTTGCAGCCTTTCCTACTTGATTTGATTTGGGGTAAACGGCATGGGCTTTGCCTTTTACCACACACCAAGGAAAATTCTGTTGGTCGCGGCAACTGCGTGCATGCAAAAATAAAAGGATTTCTTAAATTCCCTTGCCGTGTGTGTGCTTTAATTATTTTCATATTGTATCATTTTCTTCTCCAGTTTTAACTTTTAACACTCAATATGGTGACACGCTCAAAAGCCGCAACGAAACCAAAGGTCAAAAATGGGACAAAGGATAAAGAGAGAAAACCTGGATTTGCGGGGGCCGTAGCCGCGTTTGTTGACACTTACAGTGTGTACTGCACACCAGAATTTGTCCAGAAATTTTTCACTGATCCGGAATATACATGGGTTTTGGCCATAGGACTTCTTATTGTGGAAGTATTTATAAATTCTTTCATCATTCTCGCTAGACCATGTAAGGGGCTAGACAGACACGTTTTAAAATTCCAAACTCGTATGATCTGAGGTGCAACTTAATTTACATTGTTATTTAATTTTATTCCAGATACTGAGATTGATTGGAAGGCTTACATGCAAGAAGTGGAAGGATTCCTAAATGGGACGTTGGATTATCAATATCTGAAAGGAGACACTGGACCCTTGGTTTACCCTGCCGGCTTTGTCCATATTTTCTCTGTACTTTATTTCTTGACTGAAAATGGAACGAATATTTTTCGGGCTCAATGGATTTTTGTCCTGTTTTACTTGGGCTTGACGCAACAAATATTTAGACTATACAGTCGATCTAAGAAAGTAAGTAAAATTCGTTATTGACGATATCGCACAAGGAACTATGTTTTTATTTTAATCACTGGCTAATTTCTTAATTTTTATTCCGGTTTACAGGTGCCACCATATGCCTTACTCTTTTTAACGTTCACGTCCTATCGAATCCATTCAATTTTTGTCCTCCGTCTCTTCAACGATCCTATTGCGATTTTACTACTTTACTTTGCCATAAATTGCTTCTTGGATGGACGTTGGACATTGGGGAGTCTTTCATACAGGTATTTTACAAGTTTTACCTACGAAATTAAATTGATGAAAAGATGAATAATCATAATTTTGTCATTGCAGTCTGGCAGTTTCAATAAAAATGAATGTCCTGCTATTATGCTCCCGCAATTCTTACGTTGTATTTGACACAATTGCCCTTATTCGACGCTGTTGTCCAGCTAGCTGTTTGTGGAAGCTTGCAGGTGAGATATTTTACGAATTCCTGGAACCTTTGTCAAATTTTACAATGGTTTTGTTTTTGTAGGTTGTGTTAGCCCTACCCTTCCTCCTAGTCAATCCTTGGTCTTATCTTCATCGCTCTTTTGACCTCGGACGTGTTTTCCTCTACGAATGGACAGTGAATTGGAAGTTTTTACCCGAAAGAGATTTTTCTAGATAGAACATTTCATTTTGGACTTTTGATTTTACACGTTATTGTTCTGGCTTCGTTTGCCCCCTCTTGGATTGAATACATGAGAACTTATTTTAAATTTGAGGATCAAATCGCCAAAAACCCAGAAGCAGTCGAACCGCTCAAAATAAGAACACAACTTGTTTTGTTTCCTTTGTTCGTCTCAAATTTTATCGGAATTTGTTTCAGTCGGTCTCTGCATTATCAATTTTATGTTTGGTACTACCACACTATTCCTTATCTCCTGTGGTCAACGAGGCTTCCAGTTCGGGCCAAGTAAGTTTTTTCAATAAAATTTTTTAATTGCATTTAGGGTTAATCTTAGCACAACTACTTCATTCCAGGTTATCCATCTTTGGAATCATTGAGTTATGCTGGAATACATTCCCAGCAACTCAATTCTCAAGCTTAGCCCTCGTCACTTGCCATTTGATCATGTTGATTGGACTCTGGCAGTACAAAACGCCACAAAAGACATGGAATGTTCAAATGACTAGAAAATCAAAATGACTTATATAGTAACTCGGTACAACATCGAAATTATTGTTGCAGTTGTGTTGTGAGTGTGGTTTTTACCCTTGTAAAAGTAAAAGGAAAGTACAGGTTGTTTGAGAGTGAGAGATCCCATTCCCGTCCATGCCATAATATAGAATCAGAATCTTACCAATTATCTGGAATGAATTTTATAGGAATAGCTAATGTCCAAAAGGCGAAAAGACAATAATAATACGAATCAATTGTTATTCGGAGTAATGATTAAGATGTTTTAATTTCTTATTTAGCAATTAGTAGTTTTAGTAGGTGGAACACTTCGCTTTAGTGCAGTTCAATACCGCTTAGATTTTTCATCATTAGATTACTTTATTAAAGAGACTCGAATAGATAAGAGCATTCAAACAATCGTAATTTGATCAACTAGGGTTTTAAATTAATTATTCAAATGCCAATTAACCTTAACCCTGCCAACAGCTAAATCCACACCGAGAGCCTTGAAAGCATTTTCAGTCAAATCAATGTCATTCGGTTTGCATGCGAAGCATTTGTCTTTGATTTGAACGACGACAGAATTTCCATTCACAGGATTTGTAACAGTCGCTGTTTTCTGACACATTGGGTCTACGTTGGGATTCGGTGTTGTCCAAAGACCAAAGGCAGTGGCTGCAATGAGGTCCACATTTTTGTGCGATGTGCCACAAGCCGTCAACCCAACTTGGATGTTGTAAAACGTTGCATCTCCGTGCTCTGGAATAAAAGTCAGAGGAACAATTAAAACGAGTGAACCCATGCAGTGAAAACGAAACTAAGAGATTAACTCGTACTTTCTTGTGCTTCTGCAAAAAATGCAGATAGGGAGAGAATCGCTATAATTTTTAAGAATGTACTCATTTTATTAGAGTCAAAAAATTAAAACTTGGATTTCCAAATTCCAAACCTTGTGGATCTGACTGAGTTAAGTTTTCTGAAACTATCCGAGCTTTTATATTCTTCAGTTCTGTACAACTGGCTTTTTCAGAAATGGGTTACACCGTCATCGGTTCAGGGAATTAGAAATTTGAATCAGAAATCTATCTGAATAAATTGCTTGAATGATGCTACAGTATCCTGGAATTGGTACAAGGTTTACGCTGAATTAACAGGGATTTCCTTATTTTGTAACGATAGAGTGAGTATGGCCAAAAATGAGGGAATTGTTATCGGATCGGAGTTGTTCAAGTAACATAATTACTGCAGATAAGTATTTTCAGCGAAGGTAATTAAAGTCGGACTCCTAGCTAAGTAGTCATTAGTCTTCATCTCATGGTACGACATGCAACAAATTAATGTTGCTACAAAGTGAAGGTGAGAATTCAGTCAGTAATTACATTTTAAACGATGAATTTACAACCTAATTTCATTAGAATTTGTAAAACGGGCTGAAGTTAGCTTATACACAAAATCATTATTCAAATCTACTAAAAGCATTCTATAGTAAAGTAAAACAATAATATTAAAATTGCTGGTTTGAAGATTTTCTTCAGTATGGAATTGCCAGAGTTTAGCCAGGTTAGCAGATTTTCTATATTTCGATTGTAGGAACAAAACCAAATCCATAAAAATGTAAGTGCAGTACTAATGAATACCTGTTCAAAGTTTATGGTATAATAAATCAAAACAGCTTTTGAAACGAATCCAATGAAAACATTTCTTGAGTATTTATTTCTCTTGCTTTAAACTCATTAGTGAATTCGGCTTAATAATAGCGTTTAAGAATTTTCTATCTCCAGGTAGTCTTTACTTGACTTCATTACTGTGTTGTGTTATACGTGAGTGTCTCAGAATTAGCTATTCACTCACTATTCCCATTTCATACATTCAACAATTTTACATTACCCGTTTGTTAAATGTAAAGTAAACTTAAAATTAATCTACGTTTCTGATCTAATGACTGTCCAGTCAAAAAATCTACTTTTATATACGTACGTTAAAGCATTGACAGAATGGAGATTTCACAAGGCAACCGATGTTTCTAAAGTCCTGAAGCAAACATAAGCATGGAAGAAAGAATCGAACAGGCAATCCGTTATGCATACTGGAAATTCGGACGGTTGGCACATTGTTCATTACAAAGTCTCCTCTTGTTTGCGATTAAAAATGTTGCCATTAATAGTCGGGACTATAATTCTAACAGTCTTTTGGACTTTTCTGCGTAGAAAGCTGTTGCGACGTAATACACTCCTACCGGAGAATTTTGTTCCGGATTTTGGGGACACCGACCAGCAATTCCACAAAGCACAGGAAGAGGTTTGTTGTGTGTAATTAATTTTTTATCAAAATCCCAATTCTTGTAAAAACAATTTAAATTTCATAGAATACTGGAAATTCGGACGGTTGGCACATTGTTCATTACAAAGTCTCCTCTTGTTTGCGATTAAAAATGTTGCCATTAATAGTCGGGACTATAATTCTAACAGTCTTTTGGACTTTTCTCCGTAGAAAGCTGTTGCGCCGTAATACACTCTTGCCGGAGAATTTTGTTCCGGATTTTGGGGACACCGACGAGCAATTCCATAAAGCACAGGAAGAGGTTTGTTGTGTGTAATTAATTTTTTATCAAAATCCCAATTCTTGTAAAAACAATTTAAATTTCATAGAGACTGGACAAATTGATAAAGAAACGACAGGATCAAGCCAATAAGATTGGAGAGAAATCTATTTTTGATTTGTTTGACAGGCAAAAGGAATCCAGCAATGCAAATGGACAGGCAGAAAATGCACAAGAAAATCCTCCACGTAAAAGGGTAAGCGTGAAAATACTGTTAAATTCCAGCAGAAGTAATAAAAATCCAATTTACTTATTAGACAAAAAGTGAACGAGCTAGTGCTTTCCATGCAATTCGAATTTTGAAAGAAGCGAAGGGAATTAGGTCACTAACATCCGAAATGAAGAAAGAAATATTTCAGCGTGTGAATTTAGATATGAATAGTATGAACGAGAAGCAGCAAGAAATGAATGATTCGACATGCGCTAGTCAGAATTTACAGGCAAACAATTCTGACAAATGTGACCTTTCCGGGCTGGTGAGTAATCACTAGAAAGTTTTGGTAAAAAATAGTTAACAAACATGAATTTTACTCATATTGGATTAATTCATACTGTTTTGTAAGTCACTCATCTGAATAAAACTCGATGCAGATGAAATTTTCATCTGGATATGTCTTTTCATTATAATTATGAAAAAGAAAACTATTAGCAGACTTTACTAACGGGATATCTTTCAGTAGCATTATAATATCATGGTAAGAATTTTTGGGTTAGTAGGAATTTGCTATGGTGGCCAGTCTGACACATGTACAAAATTTTCATTCCGAAGTTTCATGTCGTTTCAGTGGTACTTTTCACCTTTAATTTTGAACTCTCATATTAATGAATGAAGATATTGTTGAAGTAACTAATTAGTGTTAATTTTGCCTAACACATAAACCAATGTTGAGTAATTAAGACCTTGCGATGCTATTTAATTAAACCTCATCTGAATTATGACAAATTGAATAGTCAAATAAGGACTCATAACGTAAAATGTAACACGTGTAAGTCTTCGAAAGGCTTTAGCAATTACACACTAAAATGTAACCACAGTACACCATGTACCGAGTTAAGTCAATTGATCTGAAAATCAATTAAGGGACAACCTGTGGTTGCGGCTAGCTTGGCACATATATAAAAGTACAAAATTCAGACTGGTAAAGTCAATCACAATCAAAATGTCTAAACTTTTCGCTTTCCTCACTCTTGTCCTAACCATTGTTGTCGTCGAAGCCTCNGTCAATCACAATCAAAATGTCTAAACTTTTCGCTTTCCTCACTCTTGTCCTAACCATTGTTGTCGTCGAAGCCTCCGTTGAGGTATTTCGATGGGATTCCTGCAATCCATTGGATTGTGGCTATTCCAGGGGAGCAATTTGTTGTAATGGAGAACATTATGCAAGTCTCTGTCAATTATACAAAGCTGCTTGTGCAGATGGCAAGTCAACTTTCTTAACAATGCCAAGTCAATACTTTAGGAAGGGGTGATTCATGGAAAAATATTTTTTGTCGCAGGTAATAAGGAGCTGAATGACTTCTGTGGTGGGGAGTACACATACCTCAATTGGAAACAAGGACCTGAAGCTTGCAGTGCATAAAATCTTGTTAAATTTCCTGAATGAGTAACATGAATTTTGGTTAACGAATAAAATGCTGTAATAAAAATCTATGAAAGTTCCGGTTTTCGTTTTTATTAATAGAAATCAAATTGTAATAACCTTAATAGGATGAACTGAGAGAATTGAGGTTAGTAATCTGGTATAAATTACTTTTCAGGAAGCTTTAAAAGTTTTTTTACACTAGTGGTAGTCCCCAGGGATTTCATATACCATAGAATCGGTTAATTTTACTTCTATTTTACTAACAAACTCGTAGGTTATGAAAAATTTTCATCTCTAAGTCTTAAAATAAAACTGAAGCTAGAGAAAATTAAATTCTTATTCGTCTATTTCTTATAGGTGGTGCAACACTCAATCCCGGGCTCAATGTTAGTCTGCTGCACTCTAAAATCGCTATTCATTTTTAATTGGAAGATTCCTAATCTATTCACCCCATTAGCATACAAATTACTCAATTTGATGATGTATTACACAAGACGACATGATTAAAATCTTCCGTTGAATCGGACTGAATCTAGGGTGGGTTGGACTGACTGGTACTTGTTCTTGTTTGCCTTTGCTTTTGACTTTATTGGATGTCGGGACTCGGCCTGGCCTGGCCTAATCAGAAGGCAGCCGACGCGTTGATTACTCTATTAATGAGATTTCTGAATTTTATGCAGGAAAAAATTCCTCCAGCAAAGAACAGAACAGAGTGACAGGAATGACTGTGTTTGATTAATTCAAGATTTTATCGCCTTACTCAGTTGAATAGGGTGGTCCAATTCTTCATTACAATCCTAACGTAAAAGAATACAAAAATATAACAGTAGGAAAATATAAAAAATAATAATTAGAATAATGATACATGTGAGGTGCCAAACTGAATTCATAATGTTGTGAGAGATACAATTATTTTTAAGACAGGTTGTTGAGAAGCAGGTTCCATACTGAAGTCTGAAAATGTGCAGAACACTCAAACAATTCTTCTATCAAATTGAACCCCCTTGTCAATCGTTTGCCTATTAAAGTACTTTGTCTCACTTCTAATAGTACTTTGGACTTAAGACTTGAAAATCACGTAGGGGCAGAGCCGACCAGACCAGGCTAGCTCTTAATTTATCTCTAATCTCCTCTCTCCTCTGCAAACATTGTCCTGCTGACTCGGCTTCAATCACACTTCATTATTTAATGGAATCTTGTTCCGCTTCACTTCAACTAGGATAATAATAATAATAATAATAATTCTGGCTCAGCAAGCCGTAAGTACGTAACCTTAACCGGAACGGACAGCCCTTGCTCTTGCTCGTTACTCTTTCGTGCATATTTTGAAGATTAATTGTCATCAACTAAAATCAACACCTCGCCTCTGCTTGTCTTCAAGAAGGTGGGAATGAAAATAACTATGGATAATCATAATTTTGCTATTCCTTGCATAAATAATTTAGTATGGGGGCAAATTTTAATTATTAAAGCCCACGGGTTGTACATGTACTACGTAGGGGTGAATTAAGGCTGTTTACCAGATTTGACTAGTTTACCCCTTCAGGAAAGCCAAGACTGGGGACTATAAAACTATAAAAGCGGGCAGTCTTTGTTCATCCGGATATTAGTTCTTTTTTGAGTTAAAACACAGAAGAAGCTAAGAAAGCTCCTTCAAGTTTTCCAGGTTTTTGAAAGTGCCGTTCATTTCCGGTTTTACTTATTCCCCTGTTCCGGTTTAGACTACAAGTTATTTTGGTAAATCACGGTAAAATCAAGCAAAACCTTTCAAATTTTAATGAATTGAATCATTCTTTAAAAACAGGAAGGAAAAAATGAGTTGCTCACATTACACGTGCGTTCTGACCCTCCTCATTGTGTGGGCATCTGCAGCAGTCAATTCAAATTCATTGGATGGACTAACGTCATCTTCTTTAGGGCATGAGAATCATGTCGGCATTCCAGAAACATTTTATTGGCCACATTCGAGTGACAAGAGGAATGCCCAACAAGTTTGTGGGTCAAGACTCGTTGCCACACTCAGGGCTTTGTGTCATGGGCGCTATGCTATTGCGAGACGATCGTCTGAACCAGCAATTCGAGGTAATAAGTAAAGCCAAAGGCTTAGGTTTTAATTTTTCAGAATTAACAGAATTCGAGTTAAGCAATATTAGCCTAGACACATATACTAGAGCCTTAGCGCCTGAAACATTTTTGGCATATATTATTAATATATAATATTGTGCTCAGGTATGTATGTAGTATCAGTCAATGAAGTTTACACTTGTTTCATTTTGTTTCGATTTCACTTTTTGTTCCAGGTTTGGAAGAGTCTGACTACCATGAGCCCAACAACAATGACCTGACTGACTCGGCCTATGGACCTCATGATGTGGAAAACTATTCTCAAAATGATTTTGATTTGATGTGGCCTTACAACCCCAAATTGTTGGCCTTCAAAGTTATCACAGAAGGAGGGACGCATCAACGATACCGAAGAAGTGTGATTGAAGAATGTTGCAAGAAACCTTGTACTCAAAGTGAAATGGTTAAATATTGTGGTTCTTAAAAAGTTACACAAATTAACGTGAATCTACAGCAGCAGGGTACAGGTAGGACATTTTTTGTTTCTTTAAGCCTAAATTATTTTTGCGTTAAATTACAACTGCATTATTTAACTCGGAATGTTGTATTGTGAAGCTGTAATTGAAATGGCTAAAAATTATACATGTAAATATGTTATAGGTGTTCACTTTTATTATTTCGCACATCTTAGGGTAGAGGTTCGTCGGCCAATTCCGATCTTAGGAATTTGTATGATGATGATATTCATGTAAAATTTTCCAAAGATGAAAATAAAAAGATAATGTTCGATGCAATTGAGCAATTTTATTTTGGAATAGTTTTTTTTATTAAAACTGCATTCTGCGCCTTTCTTTCATTTAAAAATCAATGTAATTGTAGTATTACGCAATAAAGGTTGACCCGTCATTCTTTCTGAAAATTTGTACTCGTATTCTCAATGAAAGAGATTGTGACCATCCCTCGTTTTTATTGTTGGAAGTAATAGGAAAACCTAAACCAAAGGTAGTGTTGGCAAATACAGAACTGATTTAAGTATAAGTTCACTAGAGTTCTCCACCGAGGCACCGACGAAATTAAAGTGAAACTAAACTTTATCTCGAAAGCTTAACTCAAGGAACAAGGAAGGCGTTGGTGTGAACTTTACAAATTACGTCAGTTCTCTCGACTTTTCTCTTTTTTATTCATTCAATACATGGATACACTACAGTCGTTATTTTTGTTTTTCTGTGATCTGTGAATGAATTGAATTGAACTCTTGACAGTAAGTACTAGTCTGGGTCTGAATACTTGTGTTGTGACCTCAGAGCACCCTAACCACAAGTTGAAATTATTGGCTCGCTTAATGACCAAGAACAAGTAGCATTTTCATTACGAGGCAAAGCAAGCAAAGCAATCACACATCCATGACGCTCAATTGGAATCTTATTGCGAATAATTTAAATAGGACTATTCTAGAAAATGAGATGTTTCCATTCATTTACCAAGTAACAAGTCGCATTCGTCACAACAAAAATAACATTGATAAAGTCTTCAATGCAAGTTCACATGTGTTTGAGATGAAAGGGGTTATTATTCTAATTACTATTATTTGACGCAATAAGGAAAAATGAGACCTGGGCAAAATAGAATAGCGACCACCGCAATTTGAATAATAGCAAAATTAGTCAATTTTCTTCTAGTTTTAGCTGATATCTCTAAAAATTCAAGTTCTTAAAATGTCTGACCTTTTAGAATCATGTATCTTTGAAAGGTCTTAATTTCCATAAGACTTGCTCCGCACAGGTTTAAAAATTGCCTAATGCGATAGACACATGTTTGTCTGGATTCTGAACTGCCTAGCCCATCCGACGGACTGCGTACACTATGTTCTTCTGTCACTTCGATTGCTCAAGGAAAGTCCTGTTCCGTTGGTCGATGATAATTTAATTTGACATTAAACTTTATAAATTGTTTTGCTATTTGTGAACTGATAAAGTAAATCCATTCATAGAATCTGTCAAAGGTTAAAATTAATGTCTTATTATTCAATAGAGTGTCACGCTTTGGGGGATGGGCTGCCACATGTTCACTAGGCTTAAGCAGGATCTCAACTTAATCGTGTGTGACTGACTAGTTTTACGAAATTCTTATCTATCTGTAGATTATTTTTGAAACATTTAATGCGGACTGTATGAAGTATGAAATTATTTCATTAGCTGGGATCGCACTAAGAATTTTAAGATCTGAAATACTGAAGGTAGAATTAAATTCAGTGCCAATTCTAAACTAGCATGAATAATTTAAATCTTGCTGGAAGATGAAAAGATTAAACCGGAAATACACTTGTCCATTTAATTTTTATAATCCGGAGATTTTCTACAAATCCACTTGTTGATTCACATGTCACGCTGGACATCAGCTTAAATCAGCAATCTTACTCACAGGCTACCTCTTTCTTAAACTCGCCGGCTTTACAAAGCTTGAAGCATGGGAAATTTTTCAGTAAAAATATAAACAAACATGCGTAAATATTGTGATAATCATTTAGCGTAGTTGAAAAACGAACAAGAACCACATTTGTTTCTAACTCATGGCCTTACGCGTAAATACGCTATAATTAAAAATCTTATTAATAAACATCTTGACAAAAGTGACAGAGTAAAAATATGTAAACACATTGACTTGTAACGTGCCGGAAGTATCCAGAAAATCTACGTGACATTTAATCAATAGTCAAAGGAAACGGATTGGGCTTGGGCTTGGAAAATTTTTACAGGAACTTGACTTGTTTACAAGTCATTCGGGCTTTGGCTCCTTTCCTATTCCTGTCATTCATAAAAACTCCCTGCCTGTCATTGCTTTGGTCATGTTGGGTGTACATTTTTAGAACTGGGTCCTAGTTCTAATCCTAATCGTGGGAAAGGAGCCAGCTGATAGGGTTTCAGCATGAAAAACAAAAACTCAAAGAAGTATGGAAAATTACACGAGTTTAACTCATTTTTTGTGATGAGAATTTTGAAGGAAGCAGGGATATTGAGATATTAATTTCAGGATTGCTCAATTCTCTTGTCTTGACCTAACGATTGAACTAATATCTCTAAATTTCTCGTTAAGACAAGAGGAAAATTGACTAATGGATTTTTTGTACTAGGAAAACTTTTTAAGCTTCTTAGCATATCCAAGAATCCTGACCTCTACTAATTAGTCTAGGATCGTTCGCAGTAGCGGTAACCTATCCATTCCCCAGGTTATTGCGTTGCAAATGCACTTTGACCCT
>WJEZ01001674.1:0-16371 GCA_009869925.1 Thalassaphorura encarpata
ATTCGACAGACTCAATATCCTTACTTGGCTCAGGGTTGTACATGGTGGGACTCATTGCAGATATGTAGAGATTAGTGTGTAATCAAAAGAGACACTCGATACTGAAACTAACACTCAAAAATTTTGTAGAGGTCGAACACTTTGATTTGCTCACAAAATTTCAGAAAAAAATGAAATTCGGCAGAGAAGAGAAATTTGAGATGTTGAGGATAAGAAGGGAAGACGACGAATGAGAAAATAAAACAAAGGATTCGAGAGAATAAGAGCGAGGCATTTCTTGTTTACGTTCCGGCAGTTGTTGACACCTTTAAAGTAACTAAGGACAACAACTTTAAAATCCAAAATTATTTCGTTAAAGCTTCGTATGTAAGCAGAAATACTTTTATTCAGCTGGAATTTCTCTAATTAGTAACGAAATGAAAATTAATTAAAATGAAAACCTTCGGGGCAAACACTGAGAAACAAAGCTTAAGATTCAATTCAGCAACACCTTAATTTCAAAAATTTGGCTAGTATTCCGGTATTCTGGACTATGAATATGGCTATAATTAATTTTACTTAGGTTTTGACCGTATATCGTGTATATGCTTCGGTTTCAGAAAATTGGATAGACAAAACGGACAAATGGCAATTTCATGAGCATGGACGTGTTCATAGGCCGAGTAGGGGAACTCAGAGATTTCCTTGGTAAATTCTAAGCTTTGCCTCCGTCCCGTGGCTTGCCGTCCGAGTTGTGAGATTCAGGATATGAATTTCTGGATTTATTCACTCAGGCAAGTTGTTTGAAGCGTTTGAGCTCAATAAATATCAATTTCGTTAAAATCAGGCTTTTTCAACCAACGACTCCACTGAATGGGTGTAGAGCGAGAAGTCAATCAAGGTCAAGGATTGACATACATCGACGGACGGTGATCGCAAACGACGATCATAATTTTGTAATGATCAATTTGGCTAATTGATTGATTGACCTAAATAAATGCGAGGGAAGGGACAGGACTAGAATTCATTCATATGTTTGGACAATATAATCATCTTCAAACGTGTGATGAGTTGGAAATCAGAAGACTACTATGGGGTGCCGGTGTTCGCCCAGAATTAAGTGGAGCACCTGCCATCACTACAAACACAATCTCACAACAACAACAGCAACAACAACAACTCCCAACTACAAATTTTCCTATCATTCCCAACCGTAGCATTTCTGATACTCAAAGAAACGCGGCTATGCCATCTAATTCCAGGTATGACCTACAAATTAGTGATTTTGTCCTATTTACCATGTATTGTGTTTTTAAATGTGTTTTATACTGATTTTCTAGAAGTGGCAACCACCATCATCATCAACATCATCAACAGCGTCAATTGCAAGCTCCAACGGGTCATCTGACCCCTCAGTATAATACGACTCCATCTCCAGCTCATACTCATGCCTCAATCGTCCCTTCGTTTAACCAGAATCAGAGACTTGCATTCATTCCACAACATCTTTTTCCAACTCAAGACATGATGCCTTATAATTTGGGAAATAAACCTCTTCTAGTACAACATCAACAACAAAATATGCCCATTTCAACAACAAATGCATTCATTCCGCAACATCTTTTTCCAACTCAAGACATGATGCCTTATAATTTGGGAAATAAACCTCTTCTAGTACAACATCAACAACAAAATATGCCCATTTCAACAACAACGCCGTCATCTTCCTCTGTAATTAGAAATCCACACGGGAATCAGAGGGGAAGAAATTCATCATCAACAACAACAGAGCAAATGCCATCAATGCCCAATTTGAATTTATTCTCTGGAACTCCACTCTACTCTCGTGAGTCTTCGTTTAATAATTTCACTGGAGCAGTTTTTCAGCAACAGCAACAAAGGGAAGAAACTCCAGAAAGAGAAGATCCAGCTGAAGATGATCCTCCAGCCAATGGTGAAGATTCTGAAGATGATGATTACGAATGTGAAGAAGAAGAAGATGATGAAGATGAAATCGTTGAGGAAGTTACAGGACCTTATAATTGCGGATATTGTCAAAAACAATACAAACGGAAAACAAGTTATTTGAATCATTTGAAACACGCCCACAATCGTGCTTCGATTACTCCACCATCAGGAGCAAAGCAAAATCGACGTACTAACAGTGGTGGGAATTCTAGAAAGACCTTCACTGCATTATTACCCCCACAGCGTCAACAACAACAACAACAGACGTCTCAATCCAACACTACTTTGAGGTTTGACCATGACCCTAATACTGGAAATATGTTTTTGACTCGAAGGGAAGAACGTCGTGAGGAATCTGTGGAAAATGAATCCCAGGATGAGGAAAGTCAAGAATACATTGATGCTGCTAAGCAAGGGGAATACTACATTTGCAAATGTAAGAAAAGGTATAAAGCTGAGCGAAACTTTCGTAAACATTTACAAAGCCATCGGGAAATGGAACAACAATCACGAAATGGTCAAAATGAGCTACAACGGGCGATTGCAGGTACAAAATTAGTAATGGGCAATAGCATTTTGATTTGAAATTATTTACCAAATCACATTAAAATTTCTTGTAGGGATCATGGAATCGCCACAGCAGACACAAATTCAGACACAGGCTCCGATGCCAATATCGACGCCTCATGCTCATTCCCATTCCACCATCGCCCCTGATAATTACATTACTGGCCCACAACTCCAGCTATTCAAATGCCAATTTTGCCCAGAGTTTTTGGATGACAAGGATAAATTAAGAAATCATGAAATAAATCAACACAAGAGTTGTGTTTGCGTTGATTGTGGAGAGTTGGTGGCAGAAGCAAAGTTTGTAGAGCACAAGCGTCGTCATTTGATTGAGCCCCCAGTATGGAAATGCGCCAAATGCCAAACCTCATTTGATATATACAAAAAATTCAAAGAACATCTTCAATCAGCTCATTTGGCTGAACCATACAAGGAACCATCAATTGAATTTCTGACCAGAAAAGTTCCACCATTACCACCACCGGCGCCACCAAAAGAGGAAAAACCCGCAGTGACTGATAAACCATCAATTCCTTCTTTGAATCAAGTTGAAATGAAACGAGCTGTTGAGTTATACACAGGAGACAAAAGAATCGAGCCAAGGAATACAGAAGAAGCAACTAGAATGCAAGTTGTCCACAGAGCACAAGCAGGCAGCAGCAGTAATAGCAGGAGCTCAAGTTCAACTTCTCGTGCTAGAGCCAGACCGTCCAATTCTTCTAAGAGTACTGCTGCTGCTACTGCTAAAAAGTCATCATCAGGTCGTAGAACCGTCATCAAAATCTCATCAGATTCAGATACAGATCCAGAATTTATTCCTTCATCAGAATATTCAATTGCAAAGAAACGACCAAGGAGATCAACAGCAACTGCATTTTCCTTTGCAGCTTTTGAGAAGGAAGTAGAAGACGTTGATGCTCCTGTGGATAAGCCCATGGAAGAGCCGACGGAAGATGAAATAGAATTGATTGATTTGGATAAAGAAGATGAGAATAGGAATGGGAATGGAGACATTGAAGTTGTTGAAGTTCAACCAATTAAAGTAGCATCAAAGGCTGCTGCACTGGCTGCATACAAACCAAGGGCAAAGGCGAAATCAAATCGACAGAGAAGATGAGAATAGGAATGGGAATGGAGACATTGAAGTTGTTGAAGTTCAACCAATTAAAGTAGCATCAAAGGCTGCTGCACTGGCTGCATACAAACCAAGGGCAAAGGCAAAATCAAATCGACAGAGACCAAGGAAATCAGGAAAAGTTATTTATTCAGACACAGATTCAAATGTTTCAACTCCTACTGCATTTACTCCTGATGATTCCCAAGAGCCTGGACCATCTTGGAGAGCTACGACTACGACTAAGGGCAAAGGTCGACAACGTGGTGGGCGTAAACAAACACTGCCACTTGCAGCAACTCCAAGTCCTTCTGTGTCTGGTGGACCTAGTACCCCTGTGGGGATGGATGATTACAGCGCTGCAGATGACGAAATTGAATGCATGGACGTGGACATGGATCATGGCGAAATAACCACAAGTACCAATGCTAATGCCACTGGCGAAAGTGAATACGTTGACCCTGAACACATGATTCCTTACAATGAAGAAAATGAATGCGATGTTTGTCACTCATTTTTTGAGACGAATGCTGTTCTTACAACTCACATTTTGAATGAGCATTGCGGTGAGTGTGAAGTACGACTCTTGGGCCTGCAAAAAGAATTGGAACTTTTGGGAGACTTTGAAATTCTAGATGACGATGAGGATGATTGTAGTAATAGCTAAGTTTAAAAATCCATTGAGTTAATTATCATTTTTCCTGACATTTCGTTGTGTTTCTATTTAAAACGAATTTCAAAATTGGCACAAGTGTAATTACCAAACATACTTCAACATAATTTAGTAGTTTTGAATGTCTAATATGTTTCTGTTCTAAAAATTCAAAAAATCGTGTAAACCGTAAACCTTAGCTCACTTTATTTTAGGGTATGACCGAAATATTTCTAAATGAATTGAATAAATGGTCTTGTTACAAATTAACCAATGAATTTATTTGTTCATGACCAAACATGACAAATATTACGAATAAAAAATGTCTCAAAAAGTGTTTCACGATATGGTAACTGGTAACAATTTCATTTCCAAGTGGGAAACGTATCATCATAGTTTTTTTTAAATTACTTAAACCTAGTTTCACTTGAGTTTATATTTCCTTGTCCAGTAGTCTAGATCAGTCTCTTGTCGGCAGGATTTGAGTTTAGATTGGAAATTTTTAGGGTATGACCGAAATATTTCTAAATGAATTGAATAAATGGGTCTTGTTACAAATTAACCAATGAATTTATTTGTTCATGACAAATATTACGAATACAAAATGTCTCAAAAAGTGTTTCACGATATGGTAACTGGTAACAATTTCATTTCCAAGTGGGAAACGTATCATCAAAGTTTTTTTAAATTACTTAAACCTAGTTTCACTTGAGTTTATATTTCCTTGTCCAGTAGTCTAGATCAGTCTCTTGTCGGCAGGATTTGAGTTTAGATTGGATCGATGAGAAGTTTTAAATGCCTTTTCAGTTATGACGAACGGGTCCTTCGTAGAGAGGACCAAAAAGCATTTCGGCCGAAGCTGAATCGTAAGAAATATGATTTACAAGTGCGTAAATCCTGATGAAAGTTTCTGGCAGCATAACGAAATTAGATGAATTGAGTCCACTAGAGAAAAACATCATGATTAAATATTTTATTTATTTTTATCATGAACGAAATAAGAGTCAGTAAGACTTACCATTGGTCTCTCTGTTTCATCTTCTACAATCAAGTCATAAAGCAACGCGAAAAGTGCAGCACCATGATTATTGTCAAAAGGTTTGCATGTATTCAGTTCCTTCAATTTCCTCATGTTTTTGCTCATGTACAGCTGCAAATAAAAAAGCAAGTTTACTTTAAATTCAATGCAATTACTTTAACCTAGGGTCAGTCAGAAACAAACAATAATTTTGCAATACCTCTCGTCTCTCACATTCAACATTACCATCCACGATTTCAGTAAGCTCGGGGCTAATTCGTTTAAATTTCCTTTTCAGTTTTCGGACAGACATCACCTTGATTTTTCTGAAATTCAATACAAAATTACTATCGTGTGCGTCATTCAATGTTTCCTTTTCCGAATTAAATTAAACAATATTATATTTCTCAATTGCTCCAAAGTAGTGAGCTCTTATCTAGACGAGCTTAGTATGAAATTCGTGAATACTAATAAATAAGAATCTGATTAATTTCGCTTACTCTGCTCGCCCATCGAACACTTCTTTCTTCTCTTCATACAACGGATCCAGATCGCTGAACGCGGATTTATCACTCAACATCGCGTCCAATTGAATTTCTGCAAACAAAAAACAAGTTTTCTATTAATTCAGGCTCCACTTCGAAAAGCTTAGACTATTAACATATGTTTTTGTAAAAAGAATATAAAATGCACTAAAATCAGGATATGACTTAAGCAATCGCTTACTTTGTGCCTCATAATCGCGGGGCTTGCTAGAATAAGCAGAAGCAGACGTAGTTCGTTTTATGAATTCTTTAAACAATGCGTCCCCACGTTCATTTTGTTGATGAGCTAAATCAGCCAAATCATCGTCCTCGTCTTCACCACCATCACGATGGTCTGTCTCGTCTGTCTTAGTCTTCTGAACCTGAGCCTTTTTCTTTCTACTTTTTGTAATTAAATTGGATGAATCCGATTCCACCGGTTTCTTTGCACGTTTACTCCTTCTGCAACTTTCTAAGCTCGTATCTGCCTCCCATGTTTTTTTCTTCTTGAGGGGAACTCCAAGTTTGGCTCGTACTGCCTTTGGTGCGAGTTCTTGACTCATCATTGCATTCATCAGTTTGAGTCCAGCCGTTAGAGTACCAGGATCCCTGAGTAACTGGACATTTGTTAATTCTGATGGTGCTTTTGCCTTCCCTGGGGAGACTATCAAGGACAGAGGCTCAGGCTGATGTCCGTTGTCTTCTTGTTCGGGCTGTTCAGCTTTTCCTCTGCTAGGTATAGGCAATTGGCGCTTAGGTTTTACGATGGGATTGGAGGACGTTTGTTTGTTCATCCTGTCTGCTCTGTTCTTGACTGAATCCATCAATTTGATCTTGAATCTCTCTCTATTAAATTAGACAAAAATAAAAATACACGAAAATCGATTAATACAGAAGTATACTTATGCTATGATGACTTTTGACGTTAGAGTCGATTGAGGTATGGCTAGCCATTTAAAAAAAATTCTATCCCGAAAATCTTGTAATATTTACTTCGGTAAACTGAATACAATGCTATCAACATCACCAATCAACACAGTAATGTAGAAATTAGATATAGTAAACAAGAATGAAATTCTCAAGGTTCTCTCTCAAACCACTAAAATTAATTAATTTAATGTCTTGTCAAACGATAAGTGAAACTCATGCACGCACTGATTTCAAACATTTTACAAACGCACTATTTTAATGACTTTTAGCTTTCACCTATAAAAATTCACTTTTAGCAAAACTCCTGAAATTCGTAAATCACAGAAAGACACCAAAACGAAAATAAAGTATACCTGTAATTCTCGAGTGCTGCTGATCAACAATCAGGTCAAGGTAAAGATGCGACTTAGAGATAAGATCAAGGACAATGATACATACGATAAAACGTGACACGACGAACGATGCAAATGAAACTCGTACTTTGGCAAATTAGGCCAGAGTCAGCTCATAATTCTCGAGTGCTTCTGATCAACAATCAGGTCAAGGTAAAGATGCGACTTAGAGATAAGATCAAGGACAATGATACATACGATAAAACGTGACACGACGAACGATGCAAATGAAACTCGTACTTTGGCAAATAGGCAAGAGTCAGCTCAGAAGAACTTGTTGAAAATGTATCCGTTGGCGGTGGCGGCCAAATTCTCATTTCGCCCTCATATTCCGTTTTTAGTCCACCCGATAAAATTTTAATGAACACAGATTCACTAACGAAAAGTCAAAATACAACTAATAATCTAAATCTGAGGGTCAAATTATTCAAATGATGCATTTTTGTAACTATAAACTCATAAATGACATGATGTTGCACAAGTCGGATTTCCAGAAAAATAAAGCTTGTATTTTATTCTACCATTTGATTTTACGAACTAAATTACATTAACTTACTAAAATATTGATTGAAATTTTAGTAATATAGTAATAACGGATGTGTTAATAGTATATGTAGTGTAGTGACATGTACTTGGATACGAACAGAAATGACCATGCAATTCTGTTTTTTAATTTCAATACAACGAAACGAATCACAAAATAAACACGGCGAGTACGTGTTGGAGATTAGTAGATTGAAACATCTATCAACACAAATCTATCTGGTTACATTTGTCTATAGTCTATCTTAACCATCAATAACATTTAACACGTCGAACATTGAGTCTAATTGATAACTATACCGATTATCCAATTTGATTTGTACTGTACAACCTCCCTAATAAATAGATTTTTAATAAATAGTGTTATCCTAACAAAACACTTAAAATTTTGCATTGTATTCTATGAGTACGCGTAATTTTTGTGTAGCAAAGCTACTAAATATAATAGTAATTTATTTAAACTAACAACTAGGCGTTAACCAAGCTATAAATCAAAGTATGTCATTGTGGTATCGAATCGTCATCGTAGCAAGCTCCGAATCGTAGCTCCGTCTCAGCCCTTTTGTATGAAATTTGATTTACATGAGCGTAAATCCGAATAAAAGTTTCTGGCAGCATAACAAAATTAATGTATTCGGTCCACTGAAACAGAAAAAATCAAAAAATCAGTCATACATAATTAATACCTGACAAGACTCTTGAGTGCTTTAAAATTAAATTCGTACCATTGGTCTCTCATGTTGATCTGGAATAAGGAAATCGGCCAGCATATTCATAAGAGTCATTCCATGTTGATGGTTAAATGGAACTGAGACATTTAGTTCCTTCAAATCCTTTCTTGTCTTTTGTCCACCATCCTTGAAGAGCTGAAAATTTACAAAAAACTAATTTCAACATCGGCCATATTAATTTTACAAATAATCTGAAATTTTATGACATACATCGTGACGTTCGGAAGGAATTCGTTCCGTGAAAATATCCAAAATCTGCGGACTGATGAAATGGAAGTGTTCCACCAGAGTTTCCACACTCAACTCGGCAATATTCCTAAAAATGGTAAAATAATGAATTATTTACTATTGCTGTAATTTTCAACACATACATTCTCGAGGACGGTAAAAAATCTTACTTGGAGTGCATTTTGTAAGTTCGACTTTTTTGTTCGTATTGTGGATAAACGTTGACCATACACATGGATCGCTGGGACATGTCAAATTCGTCACCTGGAAGAAGAATACAAAATTAGTTTTGCTCATGTGTCATCAAAGTAAATAGAACTAGACTACTTTTGATTAACTTACCTTGAGGATTAATTCTCATGTGTGCATTCTGGTTCCGAATAAAAAGTTCCCCAAATAATTCCTCATTATATCGACTACTATTCTCTTGTGCATCACCATCTTCATGGAGTTCAGAAATGGAGCGTGCTAATCCAGTAAATCCCCCATTTCCATTTCCTCTGCTCCTGCTACTACTCCCTGTAGCTTTTCTTGGCCTAAGTCTAGATTCTAACATTTCTGATTGTTGTTTTTCAATCATTCTTGCAACGGCTGGACCCAAACAGATGTCCGGACTTACAGCTCTTTTGGGCCTTTCTACTGTTTGAAGTCCAAGTCGAAGCCCTAATTCTTCTGCATTGAGTTTCTTGGAAGCTAATTCACTAAATAGCCCAAGACCAGCCATAAGAGCTTTGTCATTCAAAATTAACTGATACGTCGACATTGCATTGGGTTGGGCAGACGTGCTAGTGCTAGGAGTAGGAGAACTTTCGATTGCTAATCTCGGAGGATGTGATGATGAGCTAGGACCAGGGCCTGACAAACTAATTGGAATAGAATTCACTCTGTTTCTAGGAATGCTATTAGCTGTAGCTACTGGAGCTGGAGCTGGAAGTGCCAAAGCACGCGTAAGTGGTGGGGGTGGAAAATTTTTCTTGGGAGATCTTGGTGGTCGTTTCACAGGTGGCGGCATTATGGTCGGCATTGTAGTCGTTGGAATAGTAGTCGGAGGAGTGGCAGTTCTAATAGGAGGTGAATGATGATAAGTAAGTATCGGTGGACTAGGTGGGGAAATTGTACGAGAAGGATGTGGAATTCCAAGACTATGATTAGGTAAGCTAGTGGTTGTCTTTGGCTTGGGCATAACATTCGGGGATGAAATTTTACTCAGATGTTCAAAACTGAATAGATTTGCTTCTTCGTCATCCTCATCTTCCTCTTCCAAGGGTGAGGATGGAGTTGGATTTTTCGGGAAATTGGAGATTATTGTAGAATTAGCTATTGATGTGGACGATGAAGCATAGTCACTGATTTGGGCAGTGTGAGAATGAGTATTCTGAATAATTTCTGATAAGGTTAATGGCTGAGTTGGCAATTCGCTCATGTTCAGAGTTAAATTGTTTCTAGACGTATCGCTCTTTTCAGATAAATTAGTTTGTGTTTCTTCATCAGCTGTACTTAGCTGTTGTTTTTCTTTTCGTTTCCCTTTCACCCTTCATCTTCTTCTTTGACTTGGATTTTTTCTTTGGAGCAGCAGGAACCGGAGTAGGAGTTTCAACAGGTACGATTGGCTTGGGAACTGGAGCTGGAGTTTCAGGTACTTGTACAAGTGGAGCTGTAATCACCTGGGTAGGTTGAGGTTCGTCACGTGAGCTTACCGGTTCAATTTTTGGAAATCTGATAGGAGATGCAACTCTTCGAAGTGGTAAAGTTCCTGGCGGTGGTCCAATAATTTGTACATCATCAACCATTTTCTCCAAAACTGGCATCTCAGGATCAGGGCCAGAAGAATCAGATGAAGAAGAGGATGAGGATGATGAACCAGATGATGAATTTGAAGAGATGCTAGAATTTGAAATCCTTCTTTTCCGTCGATCTATTTTGAGTCGAGGAGATTTTTCTCTTACAGGAGGAACAGGAGCTTTCGGTGGCGGTGGTGGTTTTGGTGCTGGAGGTGCCTTTTCCTTGTCCATTGCCTTTTTCTTATTCCCATTTCGGAAATAAACTGGGATTTTAAGAGTTTTTGGACTTCGATGAGGTGCCTTCGGGAGTTTGGGTGTTAGGGTAGAAGATTTGTTAGGAGAAGATACAGAATGAACTGATTTTCTAGGAAGAGAAGTACCAGCACCAGTAGATTTCTTATCGGGTGATGCTGTAATATCTTTACTTAATTTCCTTTTCTTAATTGCGGCAGCTCCACGGGATTTCTTCATTTTTTTGTACTCAGCATCTAAGGAGCTAAGGGTCTCAGCAAAGCTAATATCTTCCTGACTCTGATTATGAGTTTTTCGTTTTTGTGGACTTGTACTACTTTCAAATCCATTGTCATGTTTCTTCCCAGTGCCATTGCTAGAACTTCCAGGCTGACGTAAAATATTATTAAAATCTAATTGCAATCCTTCAAAAGATGGACTTTTTTCTTTAGGGGAAGGAGGGTCCTTTGAAAATTTCTTTTCAATATGATCAGGATTTCGCATGACAAGGGGTGTATCTGGTATATCTGGTAAACTAAATGAATCTGAATCATCATCATCATCATCATCCATGTGATTTCGAAACAGAGGAGTCGGAGGGTTCGTCGGATCTGGGGGAGGATCGCCATCCTCTGCATCCTCATCATCATCATCTTTTTCTTCATAGTAAGATTCTCCATCTAAATTAGTTCTACCATTCTTCCAAAATGGTTCTTTATCTGGTGGACTTGGCTTGAGGGAATTTACGGGCCATCTACCATTAGTTGTAATAATTTCTATACTCCTTCCGTTTTCTATACCATTGGAATGAAAATCCCTTTCGCCATGCTCTCTGGATAATGGATTCCCATCCAAAGATGATCTATGCATATGTGCTTGTCGGAACGCATATCTGCTGCTCATCCTACAACACAGTAAATAAATCACCAACATCAATTTTATATTAACAGGATGGTTTTAGTTTATTTCGAAAATGAAAAAATTATTTTATATTCACTTGTCATTTGATGAATGTTCGGTATCATTCGGATTGGTTGACTTGCAATACTGACGAATATCTTCACCTCCACCCAAAAATTTTTGAAGACGTTTTCCATCTTCAGTGGTTGAAAAAGTTTTCTTTACGATTACGACCTTGATGTACAACTTTGATGGAATAAAGGGTTTGAATGCACCTCCTGTGAACAAATACAAAGCTTAGTTTAGTTTACAAATCCATCATCAACTAAGAACAAGAACTAAGATCTATCAACTAAGCTGTAACAGCTTAGTTGAATAGATTAATGCAAAAATAAAGGGAATGATTAAATATAATTACCAAAATTTCTAAATCCACTATTTTCATTACTTTCGTCATCTTCGTCGTCTGTCCAACAATTTCTTTTCGCGTCCAGAATGGCATGGAATGATTAATGCAAAAATAAAGGGAATGATTAAATATAATTACCAAAATTTCTAAATCCACTATTTTCATTACTTTCGTCATCTTCGTCGTCTGTCCAACAATTTCTTTTCGCGTCCAGAACTGCATGGAATGGGGACTTGTCCTTGTTTAGGTGTAGTGTGTACCTAAAATTAAAATAATAAAGTTATACAAGTGTTCAAGCTAAACATTTGAAGTATTAAATAATAAAAAAAATCCTACCCAAGTCCAATTTGTTGTCCAAATGCAATTGGGAATACCTGTGGCACTTTGTCCAATTGAACATCACTGTATTTTAAACAATTTTCTACAGCTGGTTTCAGCAAAGTTTTGATCTCCTGAAATAAATTCAAGATTTTCTGTCAAATACACGTGATATCATAAAATCAAATTATGAAAACAGGATTTGACATACTTTCCAATCATCTCGTTCAGCCCATTTTGAAGAATATTCATCCTTTCCAAGTAATTCGTCCGTGAGTGATGCTTTCAAAAATGAGATTTCTACAGGGACCGTAATACGTCCGGCCTAGAAATAAATGAAATTCAAAACATAAAGTATGTCTCATAGTGTCATAGTCTCATATACGGATACTGCATTCTTCAATTTACGCATCTTAGTTAATGAGTCATAATGTAATGTTAATGTATGACTTACATTTATATACTCCAGGTACTTTCCTGGCATTTTGAAAACTGTTTGTGATCCAGAGGAGAGGTCAGGAGCTGAAATTTATCTGTGACACAATTTATAAAAACATTAATTAGACAAACCTCAGCATGACCAAGGTCCAACACATGTACAGAATAAGAGTTCACCGTAGTAGTCAAATAATGACCTAATCAAAGACCAATACTTAAGAGACACGATATAATACAATTGACTCGTGTTGTACGTAAAATATTTATCAATTAACTATATAATTTTTATATACCTTTTCCTTGGAATTTGGCCCGGTTTACTAGAATCCAGGAATCAAAGGATGTTGTTGCATGTGATTTTGGAAGGAACCCCCACTCTTTGGATTGGTCGTGTAGAGTCAGAGGAACAATCAGTGGTTTCTAAAAACAAGTCCAATTCTGACACCAACTCTTTTAGGTCTGTTTTGTTAGCCCTAGCCTTTAGCACTTGGCTTAGCACCTCTACTTCCTAATACAAAAAGAACACAGACAGATTGAGAATAGAGAAACGGAGGGAATGGCAGCCATGATTCTGTTTATATCTACGTCTCTCATGAATAGGTTCAAATCCAACCCAACGATTCTTTACCTACGTATTCTCCCTATGCTACAGCGATTCCATAATATACAGGGTCCTATAGGTAGTCTGGCTATACATATAAGCCTACTAGCAATGGCAATAACTATAAGAAAACTCATGTTATTTTCATCATTTTTTCACTTAAACTTATTTGTGACTCATTTCTTGGCTTGGGAATATTTTGATTCCTAATATAAATTGGAAATAATCAAAGAATTTTAATTTTGTCCTAAAAGAGTCACTCTGTATATAAAATGAAAGTGTTCCGGGTGGGGGGAACACGAATAATTTAGGCCAACCGCCCATACCACGCCTACACAATAAAATCCTAGAATCCTTAAAGCTACAGTCCGTCCTAAAATCATCATTCTCACTTGGCTTTGGGTTTAGAAAAAGTCTTTCAATGTTAAAAGTACTAAATTCTGTCAGTATAAGCAGTTAACTTCAACTGCTACAGGCTATAAATGTAAAAAAAATTGATTCGTTGATGTTTTCATAGAAATTTTGATTTCACTGAACGGCTATAATTTCTGAATCCTTTTGAAGGAACTCTATTGGCTCCCACGGTTAGGAAATTTTACTGGGAAAGTTCAATTTTCGGAACTGGAGCTGATGTGTGTCATTTTAACACAACACAATTCGCAATTTTTGAAATATTTTGAATATTTTTGCATGCTAGCTAAAGTACTTAATTTTTAAATTTTGTATATATAAGGAAAGGCCAACGTACAAGTGCCAGTCGGAAAAATGGTAAGTAGTAAGTTTTGGACAGTTCATAATTCGTATTTTAGAAGGCCTAGACTTAGACCTAAGGCGAAGGCACATTTTAAAAACGACATATTGTTTAGCGACTTTAATTTGGCGTTTGTTTTGCAGATGCACTTCATGCTCCTGTTCAGCCGTCAGGGAAAACTGCGGCTCCAAAAATGGTATGTAGCTCATCCAGATAAAACGAGGAAGAAAATTACTCGAGAGCTCGTCACAACAATCTTGTCAAGAAAACCAAAAATGTGTTCATTCCTAGAGTGGCGAGACTTGAAAATTGTTTACAAGAGGTAAATAGAAAGATGTGATTCTATTCGAATAATGTATGTAAAAGTTGTACTTGTCTTTGGTTTGGTAATTGACTTTGTTAATTTTGCTCCATTCCTAGGTATGCCAGTCTATACTTTTGTTGTGCAATTGAGCAGCAAGACAATGAACTACTAACTTTGGAAATCATTCATCGTTATGTGGAACTCCTGGATAAGTATTTTGGAAGTGTAAGTTTGGATTCAAATGAGATCTTGTTTTTGACTAATTTTGCTATAAAAATTTACGTATTGAGTTAATGTTCTATTTATAATTCAACAGGTCTGCGAGCTGGACATTATATTTAATTTTGAGAAAGCATACTTCATTTTGGATGAATTGTTAATTGGTGGCGAAGTGCAAGAAACGTCAAAGAAAAATGTATTGAAAGCAATTGCTGCTCAAGATCTCTTGCAAGAGGTAAGCGATGGACCCAACACTATTGAGCTCTGACCTCCGTGGTCTGTATGACCTTTCGGCCTGCCTTCTTATAACATTTCCAATCCGTTTTGTTCCTCAACGTCTGCCTGCTGCCTCCGTATTATTATGTTTGAACTTGGCTAATGCTACATGCTGCTACTTCTGACAGTTGAATTCAACGGAATGGCTTTTTGGGCTCGTGTTCGTGAATGTGATTTGCAAAAGTATCGCTTGCTATACCTTGTGATTTGTGAATGGCTCTTGTAATTTTACAGTTTACAAAACAAGTCCTGTTTTTAGTTTTTAATTATGCATGAGGTTTAATGTTTAAATGTAGATATACTACACTATTTAACGAAATTTACTAACTTAGACATGCGGCGTCATAATTTTTTGAAGGTCAGATTCAATTTAGATGAAGGAAATTTAAGCCTGCCGGTGCTACGATTTACATTGATAGATCTGACTGCTTTTAAATTGTTTAATTTTGTCCAGAACAGGCACTCAGTATTAAGAGAGGAGTCAGGAACTATAAACCAAAGAATTGAACAGGCAGACATGTAGGCTGAAATATTAAATTAGACCATACTACTGGATAAGGTACTAATGAAAGTATTTCTTAGGAAGTTAGAAAATTATAATCATAATGGTAACGCAGCTATTGGAAAGCGATTTTGAATAGCCCAAGGGTTAGCGGACACCCCAGCTACTTTTGCATAAAATTTTAACTATAGTTAGTTAGATTTTCGGTGCATGGTTGATATAAAACTTGGGTGTGGAATTTGCATGAGAACTGATTTACTGATTGTTCTGTACGGTTCAGAACTCACAGGCATTTTGCATTCGGAATGGATTGAATTTTTAATATTTATTATGCATTTTCTTCTTTCGTTCCGTCCCATGAATTCAAAATTCTAATTTTTAATACGAAACTAAACACTAAACTTGAACTTGAGCTGAGTTAACTGAATGGCTTTCCTCCAAATCTATATTTGCATGGGAAATATTAATCGTGTGAAGTTTTAAGTCCTGGTTTCCATTTATTTATCTGAAAAGTAAATTCAATTAACATGAATGCAGGATGAAATGATGGATTCCATATTACGCGAGCACGGACTGATCTAGATATCCAATCCACTCCCACCTCCGGGTTGAACTGAAATTGATGCAATTTATGAAATGATTTTTATTAAAAGTTATCACCCATCTATGAATTTATAAATGACATTCGTCATCTCGTTGGATAGGACCTAAAATATGTTATGGGTCAAAAGTTAATATTTTAAAAGCATTTATATCACGATCTACATAAATTCTCTTCATGTTAAAGTTTAGCATAAACATTCCACTAGTACGCTACTTAAAAATATCAATTAATTCTGAATCTCGCATAGATCTGCACTGTTGTAATTATTACAGAAACTATAGGCCACAGCTTCCGTCATTGGAGTAGTAATAATAACTTTACGTTACGTTGTTTAGTGTAGAAGTAATGGTTGATTTGTTTCTGAATAAAAGTGATGTTTTTGCTGGGAATT
>WJEZ01001675.1:0-16370 GCA_009869925.1 Thalassaphorura encarpata
ATAATGTCTATATATCTTTGCAGCTTATTCGCAACAACCCTTTTCCGTAGCCTAGCTTTAATATTGGATTTCTTTCTGACTAGGCTCTTGGTCTGACTTACTTTAATAAATGTGAAAAATCTTACTATATAATTTTTTATGTGTTAAAATTAAGTTAATATCTAATGAAGCCATAGAATTCTTTGTGAGAGATATTGAGATAAAACTACCCACTCTGATAGAGTAAACTGCTTTAAAATTGTAAGATTGAATTAAGTTGACTTTTCAAAAAATCCGACGTTTGATATTTGTTCCTTTCAAAACGGAACCTACTAGAAGTGCTGACCCAAACACATTTCATAGACTCTCAACTCCTGACGCTAGGTTCAATGCTCAGCTCTACAAGTTAAGCTGAGAATGGTTGTGTTCATAAATATCTACATAATTTTTTCCTGAATCCTCTAGCACTACTACCACTTCTCTTGGTGTAAATCTTTAGCTCATCTCTTACTCATGAGTCTATCACTCATCTTCCTCCTTATACGTATCTATCCCCAAGCACAAACAAGTAGGCAGGGGAAAAATATCGAAAGGAGTTGAGCCGAAGTGAGAGATTGAAAGCATTTTTAGAATGAGAAGACCTTCTTCTTCCCCTTTTTTTCCTTTTCTTTCCCTGCCTTGGTTCTACATCTACACCTCGTACGTACTTATCCCAACTCTCCTATGCCATTCACACATGTTCTTTTTTCCTTTCAATCAAATCCGACTTTCTCCCACAATGCTCTGCTCTGCTCTGCAATGTCGCATCTTCTTACGTTAAAAGGAAAGGAAAAGAACCCAAGCTCAATCCCAAGATTTCTTCCAAATCTCGAATAAAGAAAAAGAAAGCGTTATCGCCACTACACTCACAGTGCGGCATCCTGTGCTTTCTCCTTAAAAGGAAACACATTTACTACAAGAGACAGCAGACAGTGTACCCCGCCCATCCCTCTTTAGATTATTAGCTTTCTGAAGGAAATGCTTTCTCTCCAGTGACAAAAGGGCTCTTTTCAAGCACGGTACGATTACTCGTACTACAAAGAGCTTGGCACGTGAGCCTGGCATTGGCATTGCATTAAAACCTGACTGACTCCTCTTTTACAAACTTGGGCGATGAGCTTCATAATCTCTTTTTCCTTATGATATTTTTTGTACTACGTAAGATTGCACAGGGGTAGACGTTTATCATTTGGTTTGATTATCAGATGCGTTAAATAGTTCAGTATCTGGTGCACAGTTCAAACTTCCGATTTGATCGTCCTAATCAGGGGAAAGCCGGTATAAAAGCTCTTAAAATGAAAATAAGAATTCTTCCATATGCAACTGCGGAAATAGACCAGTCCTACTCTTGTTAACTGAGTCATGAAAATTCATATCATGATTTGTAGAATGTACTTTGGATAAAAATTGCATTGAGCTATGTAACCAAGCAAAATGATTAGTGTATCCAGTGCATCTGTATGAGTTTGCTCAAACAAAGAAACAGTAAGCAATTCTGGTACAATGTTTGTAAAGAGAACTGTATAAATGCAGAATTGGTAAAAATTTTTTGACTATGTCCTGTTAGGTAAGAGCACGTGTTGTATTGTCGAAAAGCAATCCCAAACGTGGGATAGAGACACAGGGGCAGGCACGCGGAGGGGAAATCCTCGCAATATTTCTCTTGGGAGTTGAGTTGTGAGATAAAATGAGCTTCTTTTGCGACCCACAAAACTCAAATGGACTCAGAGGCACACGCACCGATCAACTTCAGTAATAGTGGTCTGCATAAGCGAGATTGTTGTTTCTATTCATCCGATACTCTAGGGCTCAAATGGATAAAAACTGACATGACTCGCCCAGTAATTTTAACTGAGCTTGATGCTAAATTGCTGCCATAAATATCTAGATTAAAAATGGTCAGTTAGCAATTTAAAATTTTGCAAAAATTAAAAGGGAAGAAGTTTTCATTTCATTATCTGTTAGTGTTTAAATTTATTTAAACCCATTAAGCCATTAAAGACGCGTTAAAAGGATTAAAATATTATTTACTACGACAAAATCATCATAACTCAATTTAAACACTTTATAGTGTATCACAAACCATTGAGCACTTTAAAATCACATTAAAAATTGTTCACTGAGAGAAAATGAAATTATTTCCAAGAGACTGACCTGACCATGTTTCAACTTTATTCGATTCGACCACAGTACATTACAGCACAGGTTTAACGAGGAATGCAGGAAAGAAATTTTCTGATTTATCTGGTCACAAACCATTTGATGGAATTGAACTTTTGGCTGTTGTAATACGAGAAAAGCATTAAACTACGTACAAGCGAGATTTCAAAATCTAAAATTATAACTACCGTTACCCGCCCCCATAGTGTTTTATGGCTTTTCGGATTATATGGTTCTCGTTACGCCATGAAATAACCAAAAAGACATCTATGTTTCTATAAGCAATGATTCCGGATAATTTGCACATTCAGGTTTCAAGCAAATTAATCCCTAAAACCTAAAGTAGAAACAGTGAGTGCTCAGAGCAATGTTCTCAAGAAAATGTTCGTGATACCTTACATCCATTGGTCGAGTTAGTGATCCCCACTTTAACTGTGGATGGGCAAAGAACATCAGAGTTTGTGTTCAATGATCCATGGATGCATAAAAAGTGTTGCAGTTCAGGAGCACAGCTCCTTTCGACTTCTCTTCGCTCGTGTGCCTATGCCTGTAAAAACTCCGGAACAAGAGTTTTCATGATATTTCTGGTATCCTTTTACCACCCATTGATATAACTAGACGAAAGGCTTTGTTCATACCAGGCCAAACTCGTCCACTACATATACTTGCCAAGTGCAGTTTGTTCACATGATTATAGTTCTCTTTTCTTTTCTCTTTTTCTAGATCCGCCATCTTTTATCATCAGTAGAATCCCTGGATTTGGCTATCCAATTCGAGAAGGAATCTCAATGGCCCTCAAATGTGACATTGACGCCAATCCATGGAGTCGTCCTATGTGGGTAAAAGGTAAGGAAAACTTTGCTTGCCAAAAATAGTATCGTTGACATAAGGCACTCTACCGTAGACAATGCACCGCACCGTATCTACTACTTTTGAAGAGCGCCCACGTATCGAATTACCAATTTAATCGCGTTTGTCACACGATATGCTACAACAACCTCGCAACGGCGTATTTTGTACTCCTTTACTCGACCACCCTTCCTAAACTAAACTAGAGAAATTGCAGATAATCATTTGAGGTCTAAAACAAGTTCCAGATCCTGAACTTGAGAAATCTAAGTACTTTACGTATTTAATTAATAAAAATCAAGTTGACTTCGAAATTTAAATGTGTGGACAAGTTTCCAACTGTAGGTTAAATCTAATATTTTCCTATTTCCCAATGTTTATGAATGCTTAGCTGATTTTGTTAGATAAAAAAATCAAAATTGCTCCTAATCTAGCATAAAGAACATGATTCTCCGTATAACATTGCGTGTTTTTATTCCAATCAATCCTGACTCTAACGTTTTCGAATTGACGTGGAGGGTGCATGTGTCTGTCTGTCCATCTCTGTTGATTTTCCAAACATCAACCCATTGCATTGCGTAGTGTGCGTAATAAAAAAAGAACCCAAAGATATTGTTAAGAAAGGCTGTGGGCCGAGCTGAGCTGAGCTGAGTTCGTGAATGAAAGTCTCAAGAAGAAAACTATTGAAAACTCAATTCAGAGTTTTGGCTTTGAGAGAGAAAATCTAATTTGATCGTTCGTGTATTAGGCCTACGCTTTCATTCACGAGTTTAGCCTGCCGAGTTGAGTTTTGCCTTGGCTTTGAATTCAGGAAGCCGCCACTGACGTCTTACGTTCTTTTTCCTACGGACTTTCCCCTTTCACTTCTTATTACATAGATCCCCATTGGCGGCAGAGTAGTTTGTTAGAGTAACAAACTCTTTTTTATCCTATTTGATACTGCTGGTATAGAAAATCCAACATGCATGCATGCATTTATGTATATATGGCGTGCATAGGGTTTCTCGTCTCCTTGAAAAAAGGGTTAGAACGTATTTATCGGAAATGCGGAAGCAATTGGTTTGGCTCAAGTCCATCGTTCAGAGAGTCTTAGACGGATTACGAGATGTGATAGACCGATCATCAGAGCTTCGACTTGTCCAAAGCCATTTCGTTTTCCGTATGATAATAAGAGATTTAGGACATGAAAGGAGATCAAGGGACGTACGCTGCTAGGATTCGTATTTGGTATGCAAGTCGCATGGGGAAATGTGGAATTTTTTTCTGGCATAGGCTGTGGATCTTCATTTCAGCCTTCAGAATTTCTAGAGCCTTAAATTCCTTAGCCGCCGAGGGGAAAATCCGACAATGCCGGGTGTTACAAGTCACGCGGCACGTGGATCATGTATTACATGCATCATGCACAGCACTCAGTTTTTATATGCATGCATAAGTTTCGGACTTGAGGCATTTTCCGGTATGAATCCTACCGTATTTTGACTTCTGAGATGGGTACCATTATTTGACAGCTTAGCTTAAGTAAAAGCAGCGTTGATCCGATGGGAACGCAAGTAGGTTCACCCCTCCTCGTGACGTAAATTATTCAGTGCAAATGCCTGGCAATGTGAGGAAGATTTGCTTTTTGGGGTTTTAAAAATTTACTGCATTTGGGCAAAGAATTATAATAATTTAAATTCGAACATTTTCTTTCTTAGGCTCTTCAGTTACATTATGTTAAATCGCATAACACATTTCCTTATCATTTTAATTGCCTTGCTTCAGCTGAACAATGTTATGGTTTGATTGGCTGCCAATTTCTTCAGTCCATCGTAAAATTGCATTGGTAAAGATATTGAGATTTCTTGCCAAAGACATCATAAGTAGTGAAATGGAGTGAGAGATCTTTCCTACTCTCAAATGTGTTTTTGATCCAAAATATTGTTTAAAGTGCCGAATCTGAATGGTTCTTTTCTTTATGTCTCCTCTTGTGGAGAGTTGAATGGGCTCATCATGTGCTCCAGGCTTTCTTTCCCCCCAATTTCTCCTCAAGTAGTAGTAATATTCCGAAAACCCTATAAAGGCTAAAGAAGAAAAGAAGAGATGAGATAAAGTCCAATCTCCGACGTTTTTCTCCAATTCCCTTTTCATTTTCAACCCCTATGCTCAGTTGAGTTTTGAAGACTCGTATAAAAACGTGTTATGTTTTGACGCCATCCATGTTAAAGACACTGACAGAGTGGAAGAAGTGACGGGACTATTTGTATTGCCTTTGCGTAGTCGTGGTTTGAAATATTGCCTTTTTCTTTTGCAATTTTCTTTCGAATGGAACAACAACTAGTATCGCCGCTCCCCTGCCTCTGTGCAATGCAATTTTCACGGCAGGTATTCTCATAAATTGACATGAAACTTGATTTGAAGTAAATTTAATGGGATGGATCGGTAAGGTCAATGTTCGGTCAAATCTTGATTTTAACGTGGTTAATTTACTAGAAGACATGTTCAGATTGAATAGAACAGTGAAGAAACACTCCTTGTAGTTCTCTTGAGGTGTGAGCCTATAAACTGAGTTGTGTGGATAGCTTTGCCAGGCAGGAACATTTTATGATCATTGCATTGCTCTGCATTTGCATTCAGAGTCTCATGTTTTTGTTAAAATCAAGCCCCAAGTGGAATGAGGAAGAACCACTGGGAGTATAAATTGTCTAAACTCATTTCCTCCCCTTCCACCCTTTCGTTATTTTATTCTTCCAGTCAAGTGCAATGGAAGATGGAATTACTGGTGCGGGGGATGAATAGGAGGCCTTGGCCATGAAGTTGAAGCAGTACAAAAAGCCTATTTGTATGCATCTCCTCACTCCTCATTGTCTTTTGTGTAATTCAATAATTACAGACAAGAGACGAGATGAGAAAAGGGGAGAAAGTCAGTTTGAAGAAAGTGTATAGGCGGAAGGAAGACAGCTCCAAGCCATCTCTGTCTTGCTTTTAGTATTTTATTTCGAAGAAGGGGAGAGAATTTCCTAAAAACACTCTCAGAGAAGAAACTCACAGGGCAGCAATAAAAGTGCAAGATTGAAAGGGAAAGCAAAAGCACTTGAGTTGAATGAATGAACAAATGAATCGAGGGCCAACCAACATGTTGACTGACACCTCTCATATGTGTTGGGCCAATTTACTTGGGTAATAGCAGAAATCTCACTGATTCGACAATCTGGCCGATGATGAAGTTTAAATTATCAAATTAGCTAGTACAGTATAAGTCGCTGAAATGATCTAAGGGAGCTTAAAGCATCTTTAAACCAAGTACATTCAAGACCAAGGAAAACAGGATTTGAAGTGTATAAAAATAAACAAAGACTCGAGTTGTAGTATGCTGATTTTGTCAAATACCTCCACTCGATTAACAAACTAAAGCAGCGCAGAAGAACGACAGTAATGCTCTGTGGCCACACCCATTCTATTGGGAATGAATTCAGTATTCTAACGACGTCTCGTCCTGGGAATGAGTACAATCGGTTTTGTTTTTATTTTCTTAGATGGTTCCGTTCTCACCCCAGACTCTAAGTGAGTGAACAAAAAGTAATGTCCCTGTTGAGCGACTTATTGGCAAATGGTATTTTCAAGATGTGAATGCGAATATAATATTTTACTGACTTTATTACTGTCCAGTAACGCGATTGCAATTTTTCTGAATGGTAATCTTTCCTCCTGCGTGGTTGGGTTGGGGGGTAGAAAAGGAGTAAAGAAAATGGAGTTTATGTTTGTCATGTGGAGAAAAAAATTTTCTTTTACTTTATTTGTTATTTTCTTTTGGCTTATCCACAGATGGGAGTGAGCCACCAGTTGTTTCCACAGATGATGGTTTCCTCAATTTTAGCTCCATTGCGAGAAATCAGACAGGATGGTACAAATGTGTGTCTCACCATCCATTGGGAAAATTCTCTTCCGTCGGCTACTATCTCAACGTTCGGTGTAAGTTTGACCATTACTTACTTATTGTATTGTTTTTTCATGAGAAATGCATATGCGTGTTGTTCTAACGTCCCAATAGCTCGATATTTGAATGGCGAGGGTGGAAATTACTTAAACGGCAGTGGTTTCTGCAAGCATTCTGAATTCTTACATAACGACACTAATAGTACCTTTTATCGTTGAGAATAAAACTCGACTGGAATGTTTAGATTGAACTTTTATTTTTATGCGTTTTTCAAATGGAATTTATTTTTACAGATGAGCCGACAATTATTAAAGAGCCACCGAGTCGAGTTGAAGCAGTTGTAGGAGATAAGGTCTCACTCAAGTGTGAAGCTGATGGCCGTCCAAGTAAGTTAAAGAAGATTTCTGAATTGTCTGATTAATATGAACTTTGTACAATTTGTAACCGGGTCAAGGAATTCCCTTGATTTATGACTTTAACGAAGAGATATTTGAGAACCTCAGTCGGATACCCAAAAGTCAAATTCCCTCTTAATTAGCCGATATCTGCCACAGTCCGGGGCCAATATAATCTTGTAGGAAATTCAACTCAAATGAATTCTGGAGTTCCCACAGAGATTACCAGTAGATGAGGAAGGAATAATTCCTTACTAATTTCTCTATCACCCAACCACACTGCTCTGCTCTCCATCTTAATTAGTGAATAATTGGGTCAAATTCATGAAATTTAATCATGCCTGCCCTGAATACTTCTCTCCACTAATCCATCCCATTAATTTCTTCTTCAACACATTCAAATTTTACTTGCTATTTTCAGGTCCGGCACTCTGTTGGAGTCGAATTGGTTATGGAGGATCTCTCACGTGAGTACATTGACAAAAACATTCTGAAGATGGAATAAAATATTTTAGCATTATCTGTTCATCTTTCTATATTTTGTGAATAGATCGGTGGGTTCCGGACAAGATTTGATTCTTGACAAGATATTATACCAAGAGGCTGGGTCCTATAGATGCGTAGCACAGAATCGATTAGGTTTGGAGGAAAGACGAGCTCAAACTCATGATGTTCAAGTGGTTGTGACAGGTACAAAGTCTTCTCATCATTTTCCCCTTTCATTGAACAACTTTCCATCACCAAGTCGGAGGCGGCAGTTGACTCTATTAGCTCCTCTTCATCACATAAACGTGTCCCCATAAGCAAGCAGCATAGTGCACCAGAATCCACTGCAGGCAGGCAGGCAGAGTCATTTAACATCACAAAAAGAATTTATTACCCCACTCGTTTCTCCTTTTCCCCCGTGTTAACGTCTTTTCTCTCTTAATGCATTCTCAAGGTAAAAGCACTTCAAGTCCCCACTAAACACCATTTCATTTCAAGAACCTATTCTAGTCTCTCATTCCTTTAGTGTGGCAATAAATTAATTACATGTGCGAGTTTATTAGGATCATTAGCTAAAAGTTTCATTAAACCGATGCCAGTTAATTTTAATTTCATTTTGTAATTAGAACTAAAATGTCTAATGACAAATTCCATTCCATTCCATTCTAGGTTAATTTACTAATGCACGATGAATGGTACGGGCAAGGCTCAATGATGGCATTGACCCTGTCGTGTTGAAGCTCAATAATCAAATTAAAGCATAGTTTCGCACTTAGGACTGGATTGGAATTTTATACAAAATACTAATGAATTCAGATAAATGGTAGGATAATGAAAGTGCGGGTGGCCTCAACATAAGGGAGGGGCAAAAAAAAGTTGCTGAGCTCATGTTTGAAAGTGATTTTTGAGACTAACTGCGGTAACCCATGCAGGGAAAGCTGGTTTCATGGGTATAAGGAACTTTAATCCATTGACTGCATAAGTCAATCAGACCCCACAATGGGTTTTCCTTTAATCATGTCAACCCACAGTCAGAGTCAAGGCAAGGAAAACAGTCTAGTTGCGTGATTTAGTTCAACTACTATGATTCTTATATTTTATGGGCGCTTAGCTGTAAGCAGAAGCATCTTGTTACAAGTAAGGCAATAAGACTTTTGAGTACGTAAACAGTAGATCCACGAGCGACCAAAAGCATCGTAGCGCAGTGAAGAAAGTATCTCAGCCAGTTCTAGAATATGTTTAGTCTTGCCTAGACGAGCCAAGCCGTTCGTTCCACTTGATAAAGTCAAGGAGACTCACTTCCAGACTTTGACTTGACTTAATGGGAAGTTGAAGACTTTTGAAATGTGTGTACATATGATGATATGGAGAAAGTGGGAGTTGGTGTTTGAAGAAAGGGTTAGTTTAATGTGTTAAAAGCATTCCATTCCATTGCAATGAGTTGAAAGTAGAAGCTCTTTTAAAACTTTTTACAACTTTTAGTCCTACAAGTAATTTCATTTCATTTCATTTAAGTTTTGAGTAATTTCTCAAAGTTTTTCTGTTCTGTTCTTTCAATTCAGGGCGTCCAGTCGTGTATCCAACCAATCGGACTATAATGGGTTTTGCTGGACAGCCGATGTCCATCTCTGTAGAAGTTTGTGCCAATCCAATGCCTGAGCGCTCTTTCTGGGTCTTTGGAAATACAGCTCTTCGTCCTGGCTCAAAACATAGGAATAAATATGTGGCTCTCAAACTAACCGTAAGTTTATATTTCACATTACAATTTTCTTTTGATTCGATTTAATTTGATGTTTTTCAATTATAAGAAAATTTGTTTTATAGAGTCTGATTTGTGTGTTTATATAAATCAATGAACCTTAAAAATAATTGAACCTTGTCTGCACTTTTACCACAATGAGCAAACAAAGCTTATGCACAGTGAATTTAAAATTGAAATGTGAGATCAAACATGCCGAAAGCTTCTCAGTAAAACTCAAGTTTCTAAGGGGTTAGTAAATAATCCGAGAAAGTAGAGGAGGCAATGTGGAAAGAATCAGAATTAATTCTGGACTAACCGTAAGTTTATATTTCACATTACAGTTTTCTTTTGATTCAATTTAATTTGATGTTTTTCAATTATAAGAAAATTTGTTTTATAGAGTCTGATTTGTGTGTTTATATAAATCAATGAACCTTAAAAAAATTAAACCTTGTCTGCACTTTTACCACAATGGGCAAACAAAGCTTATGCATAGTGAATTTCAAATTGAAATGTGAGATCAAACATGCTGAAAGCTTCTCAGTAAAACTCAAGTTTTCTAAGGGGTTAGCAAATAATCCGAGAAAGTAGAGGAGGCAATGTGGAAAGAATCAGAATTAATTCTGGGACCATGAGTCTCAAAACATTCTTCTGTGTTATCCAACCAAGAAACCTTTTTACAAATCCAAAACTGCTTTTCACCACATTTCTTTGTGATACCGTACTAGGTAGGCAGGGACTGAACAAACGCAATAATGTCAGAAATGGCAAATATAGATATAAATTTGCTTTTGTTATAAACTAGTTGCATGTGCGTACAGTGCATGGAGTATGCAAAACAAATCACCATTTGNTGCTTTTCACCACATTTCTTTGTGATACCGTACTAGGTAGGCAGGGACAGAACAAACGCAATAATGTCAGAAATGGCAAATATAGATATAAATTTGCTTTTGTTATAAACTAGTTGCATGTGCGTACAGTGCATGGAGTATGAACAACAAATCACCATTTGTCACTGCGTGTCACGCTTACGCTTTATAGCCTTTTAATGGCCCATAATTGCATTATTGTTGTTAAAAGGATAAAGATTTTCTCTTCTTAACATTTCTCGGCTTATGTCTTAAAAGGCAATAGTTATAAACTCATCTATTCTATAATGATAATAACAAAGTTAAAGCTGGAACTCTGTTATTTGATGGAAATCTCAAAAATTTTAACTTTTGCTGAAACCAAGTCAAATTGACCTTTCACCCCGACTCGACTCAAACTATTGGTCTCTCGCAGTGAAAGCGAAGGTGGCAGTCTTTTGTTGAACTCAGGCTAGTCTCAGCCCTGTCCACACATTTTATTGTCCAAATTGGACATAATCTGAGGAAACACATGTGGGCAACACATTGAACTGGGCTTGGGAGATACTGAACACCCCACTCCGCACTGCAGCCAATGCCAAAATACATTCAAGTAAGTGTGTAAATGCGTTTTCATCGAGAAAATTCCACTGAGACCTTTGGTTCTCCTGGCTGGCTTGGCTGGAGAAAAAATGAAATAGAATGGAGTAGCGGGTGAATTCATTTTTCATATTCTGACTTTGGACTCGGCGAGGTATTCCCTCCTGTAAGGAAAAGGCGGGGTGGGTGAAAATGCATAGCACAATATGATTTATTGTGGGAAGGCGAGGTAGANTTGGTTGGAGAAAAAATGAAATAGAATGGAGTAGCGGGTGAATTCATTTTTCATATTCTGACTTTGGACTCGGCGAGGTATTCCCTCCTGTAAGGAAAAGGCGGGGTGGGTGAAAATGCATAGCACAATATGATTTATTGTGGGAAGGCGAGGTAGAGGAAACGAACGGAGAAAAGTCTTCACGTCCAACGGCAGTGCTATGACAATCTGTTTCAATCCTTGCTACTACTGCTACTCCAGGTTCCCAGCCCGGCAGGGTGTTCTCTCTGTTTTTATCACAAAATATAAAAAGGGCAGGCAGGCGACCGGATGAGCCGGAGACACGTGCTGCAGTGTTTCAGCATTTGTCGGATTTTGTTTTCCTTTCATTTTCTTCTCCTCGAGGAAGGAACAAATGGACCTACTTTGTTTTATTTGTCTAAAGGAAGAGGAAGGACGTCATTGGAAAGGCAATACTTTATTCTCTCCTAAAATTAGAGCAGAGCAGAGAATAAAATCAATGAACAATGAAAAATTTAATTAGCTTCTGCTTGCATTTCTCCAGTGAAAATGGAAAATTAAACTGGTCGTCACTAAAAGTTCGACGAGTCTTTTCAGGTCTATTTTAATTTAATTTCGATAGGCTGAAATATTTTCACGTCTTTCGTTTTCCCCTGTAAATGTCAATCTCAAAGGCAGACATGCAGAAATGTATTTCAATTCTCTTTCTGTAATTTTAAGGAAAATGGAAGTAGGGAAAGTATGTTTGTTGTATGGGAATGCTCACATATGGTATTTTGTACAGACTTTCTCTGTGAAAGAAATACGCTCGTATTGCATTTCAATTTTGGTGAGACTCACGTTTGGCTTGGCTTCAATTCCACTTTTCCGCCGTTCTCTTTACTTTGCCCCAGTTCACAGGCATGCAAATAAAATACACTGGGATTCCTGTACAAAGTAAAATGGACCACAACAAGGAGCATGGAGTCCAGAAACTTGAACCGCATCTTACCCTAGGATCAAGACAAAAGGATATCCGTTTCTCTGTCAACGCTAAGCTTACGCTTACACTACTTGCAATTCACGCGCTCGACCTCACATCCCGGTAATCGGAGAGACATGACCTTCCTTCCATTTGAGAAAATTCTTAGTCCGTGAAAAGAATTTGAAATAGAAATTCATCAGAATTACTATACACATAGAACGTCCGGACTTTTCATGCCTCATATTTTATGGATGAAACGCAGCAATCAATGGCCAGATTCAGATTCATTTAAACTACTCCTACATCTAAACAAAAAGTAAGAGAAGAGTTAGCTCTTAAGAAAGTAGCAATGAATGAATGGTTCATATTTTTCTGAAGCAACTTGTTCGTATTTCTCCTCATCATTGAGTGGAGTCAGGAGAACAGGGGATGTTTAACGACTACCTGGGTCCTGGAGTCGTGCCCTGAAAACAATGCTTTCTTTAATGTACTTTAATTCTCTTGGGACCAAGGCCTTAGAATTTTCTGCCTTCAAACTTCTCATTTGAAAAGTTTTGAGAGAGCAATTAGCATGAGAGTCTGAGGCTCTTATCTTTTTCTAGATAGGACAGAGTATTCTTCTCCAGGTATGACTTCCCTTCAACTCCTTCTCCTTAATTTCAAGAATCTTGATGACTCCCTTTCACTGCATGGGAATTTCTTCAAAAACTTTTCCTTGGCTTGGCTACTTTCTAAGAGAGACCCCGAGCGTTTGGCAATTAGAATGCCCTGCTCTGGCGTGGCCAAGCATTCCATGTCCGACCTTTAAATGCCAAGCCAAGGCAGAGGCTGAAACTGAGTTGCCAAAAAAAGTCCAATTAAATTTAACGGCCGGACAGACTCGCTATGAGAGCAGGAGAGAGTGACCTACTTGATTCCCAATGTTTGAATACTGAAATCAAACCCAGAGCACAATGCTCATGTTCTCTACTCGTGTTTTAATTATAAGGTTTCGTTGCAATAAGCTTTGTTGTTATACTCAAGTAAATTTGATTAATGCAAGGATCGAAAGTGTCTAGTGCACAAATGATTTGATGTTTTCGTCTCTATGATCAAGTTGCTTCGTCTCACTTTGTTGTAAACAGAAATGTCCTAGACTCGTTCTCATTTCAAACAAGTACTCAGACAGAAATCGGATTTTAAACCTACTCACGCTGCGTTGCTCAGACAGAATGCCTTTGAACCGTTAATGGATGTCGTTGAGAACCTTGTCACAGAATAGACAAGGTAGTATAGTATATAGTACTAATACTTCCATTATAGGAGACGAGGAGAACTTCAAAATGTGTTTTAGAGACTTTATTTTTCCCTGAAACAATATACGACGCTTTGGCCCATTGAGAGATTAGGATCGAAACGAATCTAATTAGATGGTTCTGTTTCTATCTCCTTTTTCGTCTTCTGGGAGGGTTGCTGCTACTCCATGGAAACACCTCGGTGAAAGGGGTCGTTTCTGATGTGGAAAAGATTCGTCAGGTTCTAACTGAACTTGGCAAGGCTTTAGCCACCCTAACGACAAATACGATAACGTACAAATAGTCAACCCAAACGCGTATCACTATATTTTATTTTGATATTTTTGTGAATTATTTGGATGAGAATGTTATTGATAGAAGGATGTAAGATCATCGAAACGAATCTAATTAGATGGTTCTGTTTCTATCTCCTTTTTCGTCTTCTGGGAGGGTTGCTGCTACTCCATGGAAACACCTCGGTGAAAGGGGTCGTCTCTGATGTGGAAAAGATTCGTCAGGTTCTAACTGAACTTGGCAAGGCTTTAGCCACCCTAACGACAAATACGGTACCGTACAAATAGTCAACCCAAACGCGTATCACTGTGTATAGTGTATTATATTTCATTTGGATATTTTTGTGAATTATTTGGATGAGAATGTTATTGATAGAAGGATGTAAGATCTTACATCTAAGAAACTCGTGAAAATTGTGAAAGATAGTAGAAAGGCTTAAGATGGTAGATTTGGTTTAATGAAATGTACGGAAATGTGAACAATCGCTCTTTGAGGGGCCGTTATCCATTACCTTAGACTTAATGCTGTATTAGACTCGATGGGGGAACAATGACCTTATAGTGCAAAGGAGTCAGTCATAGGCTTAAGGATGAGCTTGCGAATTCGTTACGTGTTATTAATAAAGCTGCTTAGCAAAGTAGGTTAGTTCTTCCCGAGCGAACTGCCTTGCCTTTCCCTCTTGAGGAAGGGTTGAAGAGATATTCATTCGTTCGTGGTCTTAAAACCTTAGCAGTGCATGCGGTTGAAACCTTTACTAATTTCCTTCACCGAAAAGCACTCTTGAGCCTCCTGGCCACCTCATCTCCTCCATCCTAGCGATTTCATCTGATGTGCGTCCCTTCCAGCTAGTTATTACCTAATGGTTTCTTCAAGAAATGAAGGAGATCAAAATGCCTTAGACTCTTTCATAACTCATCACCTCACACCTTTTCCTTTTGTTCTTTCTGTCTACTTAAAACTAAGTTGCTAATCCCCTCGAGGGAACTTTGGAATTACCATTGCAAGTCAAAGGTTGGTTTTGAGTTCATTTTTTTTCATTTCCATTGCGCATTGTATAATTATTATTTCTATTATTTTAACCCAGCTTTGGAATTTGAATTTCTTGCCAAGTGGAGAAAGTTGGTTTTCCTATTTGCATTTCCTCTTGAAATTTTATCATGATTATAAATTCAAGGAGAAAAGGTTGTTAGAGTTAATTGCAATGCCTTAGACTCTTTCATAACTCATCACCTCACACCTTTTCCTTTTGTTCTTTCTGTCTACTTAAAACTAAGTTGCTAATCCCCTCGAGGGAACTTTGGAATTACCATTGGTAGTCAAAGGTTGGTTTTGAGTTCATTTTTTTTCATTTCCATTGCTCATTGTATAATTTCTATTATTTTAACCCAGCTGTGGAATTTGAATTTCTTGCCAAGTGGAGAAAGTTGGACTTGCAATTTGCATTTCCTCTTGAAATTTTATCATGATTATAAATTCAAGGAGAAAAGGTTGTTAGAGTTAATTGCGTGGTTTTGCCCATAATGTGGAGACTCGAGTTGCTTCTTCCTCAAGTTGTGGTTTGCTTAAGAGGAACTAGTGGTTCAGTACTTATGCACCATGCAATCTTGCTCCTTGGTCGTTTGGTTGGTCCTTGTAGATGAGAATCATACAGGAAATGGAATACGGGAGTTCATGTTGAAATGAGGAAAGTAGATGAGGATTTTAAGGAAAGGATTTGCATTTACACCCATGTAAATTCCAAATGTACATTTATAAATGTTATTCTAGCGATTCCAGAGTGAAAATTGTGTTCGTGGTAGTGGCAATGGCAAGATAGAGCCATTGTGTATTGTCTGTGGTTCTCCATTTATGTCGTATTAATCAGTCTAATGACTAATGAATAGGGAGTACATGGCTAGGCTAGTCCTGAAACTCACGCGTTCTTCAATTCATCTTTGTCATTCAGAACATGACTCTCATAATGGGACTTTTGGTATTTCTCGCCCTTTAACTCAACTCGTTCAATCAAATGAAATGAAAGTCGTGGGCAGTGGTGGTGGTCACGATCATAGCTGACTATGAGACCAATGCAGTGGCACATTCCAAATAAGAAATGTTTGACGAGATAATGTGATTGACCGAACGAATCAAACGGGAGTTGAAAACAAATGAGGAGGAGAGAGTTGAATCGTGGGATGGGTTGGTTAATGAAGGGTGAACTTATATTACAAGTCCAGAGCTATTTCCAAGAAGCATAGCCAATTTGTACAATTTGCACACTCTGGTCTTCATCTTGCTCCCACAGTTTGAAAACCTTCAAGTTCAAAGCCAATGAAACCATAATGGGACTTTTTCTGGCATACACCTGGAATACGTTTGATAATAAGAAACTACTTTGAGTAATATTTTGTCTTGAATTTAGTTTAGACGAATTTCAATGGAATGTCCTTCCTACCCCGTATTATCCGGGCCAACACCAGAAATTAATTAGAGTGCCTACAAACCCGCACAATCAGCGACTTGGCCCATATCTTGTGGACTTGTGCAGAATCTGGAGAAATTCCTTTATGAGGTTTGGCTGTTCCAGGCAAACCCACATTCTGCTGGTCTA
>WJEZ01001676.1:0-16369 GCA_009869925.1 Thalassaphorura encarpata
GTTCGTGCTTTAGACTTCAATAATTTCCGGGTAATTGTTTTAACCTCTTAACTTGCTACGATAAGACTAAGTATTATTATGGTCAATTGATAAATAATTTCATTTATGATTTATTTCAGTCTCATCTGATTGCATCAGGTGGTGCCGAATCTGAGATTTTAATTTGGGATCTCAATAATCCCAAAACACCCATGTCACCAGGCACGAGATCCCAACCTCCAGATGAAGTAACGTGTTTAGCATGGAACAAGCAAGGTTAGATAAATTCATTCACTGATTTTAATTATTTCAATAAATAATTCAACAAGTCATAATTATTTTATATAGTCGAGCATATTTTGGCTTCTACATTTTCAACTCGGTGCGTAGTGTGGGACTTAAAAAAGAATGAACCAATTATAAAATTGGCAGATACAACGGCTAGGGTAAATTTGCTAAACTACACATTTTATTCAGTTAAAATTTCAAATACTTGTTTGTTGCACAGATCAAATACAAAGTTGTAGCTTGGCATCCCACTGTTGCAACACAAATGTGCCTGGGCTCAGAAGATGATGGGAATCCAGTAATCCAGTTGTGGGATCTTCGCTATGCTACAGCACCGCTAAAAGTGTTGCAGGTGTGTATTCTAGCTAATCTGTTAATTTAAAGAAATTCGAATAATTTATTCAACTCTCAGGGACACGAACGAGGCGTTCTTGACCTAGCATGGTGTCAGGATGATCCAGAACTACTTCTAAGTTGCGGAAAAGACAATCGAATCCATTGCTGGAATCCAAATTATCATTCCCCGGTTCGATCAATTTTTTATATATTGTTGAGCGTCCATGACTTAATAATATAATTTATTGCAGGGATATGAAATGGTGTATGATATACCAACGTCTTCGCAATGGAGTTTCGACGTCTCTTTTTGTCCCAGAAATCCTGCCGTTATTTCTACCGCAAGTTTTGACGGAAGAGTTAGTATATTTACTTTATCAGGTGGAGCCCAGCAACCAGTTACTACGTCCAAACTTGCAGATAGCTTTCCAGGGATGAGCATGGATATTGCACATACTCCAGTTCCAACACAAAGGCCTGTAGCGGTTCAGCTTAGGGACGCTCCAAAATGGCTCAAACGGCCATGTGGTTCTTCTTTTGCAGTACGTGATTAATTTATGTTCTCTCAAAGAAGGGATTCTGAAACAAGTCTAATTTTCTTTGTTTTCATCTATAGTTTGGGGGCAAGTTGGTTACATTTTCTAATGTGAAACAAGATGTTGCACATGCGGGAGACCTTCCAGATAAAAGAATTGTCACAATTTCACAAATTGTCACTCTTCCTGATTTGATTGCACGTTCAAAAAAATTAGAGGGTGCTTTGAAAACGGGCGCAATGGCTAATTTCTGTCAAGAGAAGGTAAGTCTTTGCTACAAATAATCATTGAGTCAAAGGCGATTTACATTTAGGTAACTCGAATTTTTTGTACAGGCATCCGGAGCTTTGCAAGAACACGATGTTAAAGTTTGGCAGTTCCTCCAAGCCAGCTTTACACCAAACCCAAGTGAGGTATATTTAGCTATGCTTGGGTTTGACCCGTCCGATATTCATGAAAAGGTTTGTGAACGATTAATTCAGAATATTCTGTATTGATCGATGCATGTGTGGCTACTTGGGCTAATTTTGTTATATTTCCATTTTAGCTGGCTTCAAGAATTTCGAACGGTTCCTCAACTGGAATTACAGATGGAATAGCTTCGTTAGTCTTCGCAGTAAGTTTTTATTTTTCGGCAAGTGTATGAGCAAACGAAGTTTATAAATTATTTAGCAATTATAATTTCATGCTTTTTTGCTCACCTCAACAGCCTGGCCAAACAAATAATTATTTGCAACCGACTGACAATGGGGTGTTTGACAGTCAGGTTTCCACCCGGAGCGTAACTCCAGAACCCGAAAAGCAGTTTCCAATTCCTACTGATGATAGTATGAGCAAATATATTTCTTGGCTATAGTATTTGATGAAGATTTGATTTTTTATATATGCAATTATTCAATTTTGCAGGTAGTACAGAGGGGTTGCTAAATCAAGCCCTGCTCTCTGGAAATCTGGAATACGCTGTTGATTTGTGCCTTAAGGACTGCAGATGGGCGGATGCGCTAATCCTAGCTTCGACTGGAGGACCTGAACTGATCAAGAAAGCTCAAATTAGATACTTCCATGTGAGTTTTCTGTGTTCGCATTAAACAGTTCTCACTTGGCAAATATATATTTTTTTAAATTGCAGAAGTGTGAAAATCAAGCATCCAACATGATTCGTGCCGTTGTAACAGGAGATTTGAGGAGATTAGTAGAACGTTGTGATTTGGAGTGTTGGAAGCAAGCCCTAGCAACTGCACTGACTTATGCAGTTTCAACTGAATTTGCTTACTTAGCAGGTATTTCTTGAGGTTAGATCGTGTTTTACGTTTCCAGCTATATAGTTAAACTTTTATAGAAACTCTTGGGAGAAGACTAGAAGCAAGCAAAAATGAGAAGCTTAGAAAAAATGCTCTCTTGTGTTACATATGCTGTGGAAGCATGAACAGATTAGTTGAAGAATGGGCTTCTGCTTCTGGAGATAAACCGTCTTCGCCTGAGCATTTGCAGGTATGCGGATTACATATCGCTATATTTTTTATTGAGACTTTACCCTATTAAAACATTTCTTTAGGATTTGGTTGAACAAGTGATGGTACTGAAGCAAGCTGCAGAACTTCACGGAGGAACTGAGCAAGTGGCCATGAGTGGGATGTTGGCTGCTAAGCTAGTAGAATATGCAACGTTGCTGATATCACAAGGCTGTCTTGACGCTGCCCTGCACTACGTGGAAGATGCCAATTTCGCCAGGGATCCTTCAATTGCGGCTTTAAGAGAACGTCTACATTACTCATTAGGCCTTGCTCGTCCCGCCAAATCTTCTATACCATCTCGAAGTCGTCAAACATCTGAAAGCTCTTCCCGCCCCGGATTATTTAGCCAAAAGCGACCATCCTATCCGTCGGCTCCGTCACCTGCTATCCCCGAACCTAGGAGAATGTCAAATTATTATACCGGTGAACCGAATATTGCATCCTTAACTGGCCCGCCCCAATCTCACTTTGGACAATCAGCTGCCCAGCATGATGTGCAAACTTTTGAGCCGCCAAAGCCTACGAATGTTTATAATCCAATGAATGTAAACGTTAACTCAAATTGGAATTCATCAGCAATCAGCAAACCGAGTCCTTATGCGCCTGTAGTACCAAATCAACCGAGCCATTTAGATAGGTCTGCGCCAGGAACGTATTCTACTAGTTCGACTAATAATTCTTACTATAAACCAGCAGGTTTGTAAATATCTCGATAGCCTAGCAAAGACAATAGAGTATTAATTTACTTAGACCGATATCTTTATGAATTAAATTTGTTTCTACAGATGTGGTAAATGACAGAAAGGATGATGGCTCTACCGGGCTACTGCGAGTTCAGCCTTCGCCTCCAATATCTAGTGCTTCCTCTGGTTGGAACGATCCACCTATGCTTACTGGAATCACAAAGCCCAAAACTAAGGTGAGAATCTTGGTTATTAATTTTACCATTCCCGACGATAATGGATTTTCATTTTTCAGCCTTCGGCCCCTTTACCACTTGAGCCTATTACACATCCTATTTTTGGATCTGGCCCTGTACCAGAGTCATTACCACAAGGAAGTAGCAGTGGCCTTTACCAGCCTTATGGATCTGGGGTATTTCTATTGTTTATCTCAAAATTTAGAACTAGTGATTTTACATACCAATTATCCGAATTATCTTTTAGATGCAATATACACCATCGATGGATAATAATAGCGTGAGACCACCTCCACCTCCTACAATTGGTCATTATAACAACCCACAATCACAGAGTTTTGCTCCACCTCCACAGAGTTTTGCTCCACCACCACAGAGTTTCGCTCCGCCTCCACAAAATTTTGGTCCACCGCCACAAAGTTTTGCTCCACCTCCACAAAATATTGGTCCACCACCGCAAAGTTTTGCTCCCCCACCATCGCAAACATTTGGAGGACCTCCACCTTCTCCAAGAACATTCGCATCCCATCCTCCATCGCAAACATTTGTACCGCCGCCGCCTACCCAGACATTTGGACCACAGCCTGGACAACAAATGTTTGCTCCTCCGCCTTCTATGAATATAAGATATTGAATATATTAGATATTATATTGATCGCTGATAATGAAATAAATTGCTTTCGTAGAGAAAGCTCAAAGATAAAATTGTCTTTCTGCCTATCACCTTCAATTGTCCTTAGAAAAAATCTCATTTATTTTTGGATTGGTGCTTTGGGACCTGTTTTCTCCCTTGCGAAAATAAATGTTTCAGGCTCGTTTCTTTTGGAAGTAATTTTCTTTCTTCCATGATTTGGATCATAGCTCATTCCGCTATCTTTCAATTTTATTTGCCAGTACAGATTTAGAAACAGGATGTTTTTTACCTAATTTCTATTATGATCTCATATTAATAACGAAATACGAATTGAACGCCATTGTATCACCAAGAATCGATAAGTAAACAGGAACTGTAATCAAATGTGAAAGTGACGGAGAGAGTGATGCAGCTTTCACATTTCACATGTGAGTTTCTTCTTGGGTAGCCCCTGGGACATAATTTGTGTTGTCTTCCATAATAATTCTGCCATGAGACGAAGAGAAAACCATGAGAAATAATAACATCTAGCTGAACTGCCTCAGGGAAATCGAGACCAGGAAGCCCTAGCCGCATAGTGAATATACTATATACCTGGAAATATTTAACAAGTTTCATCCAAACGGAAATGTAAAAGTCATTAGGGAATTTGCCATCCGAAATTTATGATGACGATGATAGAAACCCGTAAGAAGGACGCCTATGAAAATGANCAAACGGAAATGTAAAAGTCATTAGGGAATTTGCCATCCGAAATTTATGATGACGATGATAGAAACCCGTAAGAAGGACGCCTATGAAAATGACTCAAAGTTTTTAGTCAAAGTCAAAGTCAAAGTCTTGATGACTTTGGTGTTTGTAAGATAGATTTTGGTAAACATGTATTGACGAAAACGTGATAAGCGATATTAATCTTAATCATCCGCTTATATGGTTCGATTATTCCGCATCTGAAACATGGATAACGCAACAATTTGAACCGTATTTTAGAAATGTTGTTTTATACGCCATACTCCACCCATGCGCCCTACTTTATTTCTTACTTCTCATCAGTTGGGCTTTAGTTTTCAATAGGGAACTTCAATTCAAATGCCCAGAGGAAAAGGAGTTTGGGAAGCTGAAACGAACGGAACTCAAAACTCACGCACTCCTAGTTGAACAACCCTCCAGGTTCTGTTCTCGAACTCAAATACGCTGAATGCATCTCCAACTCCCAACTTGTAATGCAATGGTAATACCTCAGACACGTCTCACATAGGAAAATAAAAACTTTAATGATTTTCTTGGCCCCTACGATAACTTTCCATCTCAGTCTCTTCCGTTATTATCGTGAATAAGCAATTCCATTTTTTTGGAAGAGAATAAATTGACCCCATGGAGGGACTCATACAATATTCACCCTACTGAAATTTGACCATAATTTGCAATTTTCCATTGTTATATAAATTCTACTGAAGGGCAAAAATTCAATGGGAAAGTCGCTTGGATTTTGTGTGAAATAATTCAGAGACAGACGGTGAGCTGAGTGTTTTTCTGGGTTGAGTGTAAGGATTAAGGATCCATCCATTCTTTAGAACAAGCGTCGTATACGCATATACACGCATTATACGATACGCACTCCCTGCCTCCCGTCCCGATACAACTTTCGATCCTAGAAAACCATTCTCGTTCCATAACATGCAGTCTGGTGACTGAACTTCACCCGTCAACTTCTTTCCTTTTCCCTTTCCTCCTATTCCCCCTTCAATGATACACAATCAAGTCTAGTCTAGCCAAGTTCAATATTCTTTCGTTACATGCTTTCTCTTCTTACACTTCAAGAGAAAGCCCAGAAAAGTGTTCAAGTGGACAAGCCGGTGTGACCAGACCAAGTAACAGTACAGTATGGTGACAGTGAATACCTTCGCCCATTCTATATTAGTGTGAAAACGAACTCCAAGTATTCCAATCACAGAATCACACAAGGGTGGTAAGGATGGATTAAACTTGTCTAACTAGATTAGCCTATATGTTTACGTACGAACACATGTGTTGCTCCTTGATTTACTTCCTATGTTGATTATGTGCTCAACTTTTTGGCTTACTCTGGCAAAGCAAGTTGAATGCCAAATACCTCAAAGCAAATTATTCTCAAATTTCTTCAACAAGCTTAATGCAAATGGAATGGTGGAATGTAATTGATTAGCACACATTTGGTTAGAAAAATTGATGAATTTAATATTTAGAATGATGACAAACTTTAATGATAAATGATGAGCATTATGAGCATTATTGGTTTACCCACAATTTAAAATATAAATTGAGTTAGTACATTCTTGCAGACATAGTATTCAGTCGGCAAGCAACATACAAACATCATTGGAAATCATGCATTCGTATCATAACAATAGAATCTTGAAGCACAGTCGCAATTAATTTCATTAGCAATCAGAACTCAACTCTGTGTGCTCTCATCTACAAATCTGTTCGATTAGTATTCACAATACTTTGACCCATAAATCCATAAATTTCAGTTAAATTGGAATTTGCTGGAGAGAACAGGATGTGATCGCTTATTTATCATTTAAGCCCTGCAAATTTAGATTTACAGCATCCCCCGTGGTTAAACAGAACTTAGTACGTAGGTAACTCCCAGTAAATTGGAGTCTCAAAATGTTCTTCCCTTCTGGGAGGTAATGGAACCTGAGCTCGGTGATGGGAAACCAAATAATCTTTCAAATAAATGGACCGTTTTATTGGGTTGAAGCTTACATGTGAGAAGGTACCAAGTACGAAGGAAGTTTAGTTTTTTCTTCCGAATTCTCTTTTTCTCCCATCCAATGAATGAGTTAAGTTCAACTTTTACTCTCTAAGGATAGCCAAATGTTATGTTATGTACATAGTTTTCGTGCTCATTTGTCATTCTACCGGCGGCGAGTATGTGAGTAAGATAAGACAAAACGAGCCGTGAACATTCTTGTCGGTAGCCTGCAGGTTAGACTAGTCAGTCCACTTCGTTCGTATTCAGGTCCATTGTCCAGGCATTGACATCAACTTCTTGTCACCAGATAGATTTTTACAAAAAAATTCTCTCCCCCAAATCTCCAGGTTTCACGCTGACTTTTATTTGGTATTCTACTTGGCTACTGGTCATTCCTGTCACTAAGCTTTCAAGTCTTTTTTATCAGATTATTAGCTCCAGTTAAATTGAAGAGCTTAACCGAATTAAAATAAGTTATCAGAAACTTCGACGTGACATCAGGAATAACTAGAGCAAGAGTTTATTTTTCTGATGAGCAAAGAATTAGATTCAGATCACAATTTCAAAGACGAGCGTGCAAGATAACTATATTAAATTGTTACTTGATCTCTGATGAATCTACAAAACTACTTATTCAATTTTGTCGATATGAAAATACAAATGCGGCGAAATAATGACTTGGTATTAATAATGACGTTTTGATATTTGTAGATCATAATCTAAGATCTTTACCTGACATAATTAAACAGCCGGCATGGTAGAGATAAAACATTCAATTTGACCTTGAGCTGCAAGTTTATTAGAATAATATAAAATCGCTCATCATGAATATTCCATTGGGTAGGTTCAGGCAGGCCGGGTTAAGTGGAGTCGCTTCAATTACTTTACGATTCCGACGAGTACAAACATATGGCTGAGTAAGGAAAGGTAGAAAGCGATGGAAGAAATACTGGGGTTGAGAAATCAATATCTTAAATTCCATTCCAAAGTCAATTCGCTCCGAAATTGAAATCCGAGGTTCTTCAGTTTGGCTTTGTATTGATGAAATTGCACAGATTCAATTTGAATATCACACGTTTATCGGCTGATTACGAATTACGATTGCAATTATTTATAATGCTTCTTTTCAGAATTCTTGTTCATATTAATTTGACTGAGGCTACGTTTTCTTAAAAATATAGCTTCTCGTTCATGTGTTTTTAAATTATGCTCCTCATTTTATATGTAGAGTTAGTATATTTATTCGCTTAGATCAAAGTGCGGTCAAATATTTATTCCCAAATATTTTAATCAAAGCAAAGTACTAGGTACATAGAAATAGTTTCCAGAGATTCCCAAAGGACTCTTCTTCCCCTCCTACTCTGAAATATCTTAACTGTTTCAGGGAATGGCATACTAGTATGCATTTCGGATCTTAAAGTGCTTTAAACTTTTACCTCGAAATTATTCAACAGTTCAACCCTCACGATTCACGTCAAAATTGTGGTTGGGTTTGCTTCAGTAGAAATGCAATCTTAAAAATCACAAGAATAGTTCTATGCTCCAGATCATTGGGCAAAATTAATGTAAATTATAAATCTATGAACCGAGATCAGAAGGCCAACACAAGGATCCAGAAGCAAGGAGAATAGGCCTGAAATGCATTTGAGTTTTAAGATAATTCCACCGCCTAAGACATTCTCCTGTGCACCCTCTTATGAAATAGTAATGTGCACATTTCGCATAATGTGACGAGGATTCATTCACCCCCTCTTTCCTTGCATTGAATTTCGAACCATATGAGTTCTATTGATAAAAAAAGTGTACTTTTCCTGCAACAATTTCCTTATCGGGTCCTTACTTTTTACCCCTTTCTTTATTCTAATGTAGCCATATGTCGTAGGAAAGAGGTCAAATTGCCTATCGGGCAATTCACACAGGAAATTAAAAACGAGAGATGGCAATATCAAAGGGCAATCTTTGCACTTCACTGCAACTCAAGTTAAGTCGATCCATACCTTTAAAATCTGATTACTATTATTAAGTGGTGACCGTGGATTAATCTCAACCTCTTGCTTTCGACACATAACATCCCACGAAGACTGAAAGATCCGAAAGTAACCCCCGTCGCTTGTCAGACTCATTGTCATACTTGAGTGACTGAGTTGACAGACGAGGGTTGCAAAATTGAGAAGAATTATTCTCATTACCAATTCTACACTTACTAGGGGAAACTTATGGTCTGCCCAGAGCAGAGCACAGAGAAACGTAGTGAAAATTCAGCCGAGATAATGTATTGGTACGAAACACAGCAGGATGAGGGTTGACGATGAAAGGAACTCACTTATTTCCAATCATTCAACTCGGGTAAAGACGCCCATTTCTCATCTCTGCATGAAAGAACGTTTCCCTTCAATATAACCAATTCATAGGGAAGTAAGTAAGCTGTTCAAAAATTTCAATTTGGGAAGAACTCGAACCCCAGCTCAGCTCATCATATGTTGGTACAGTAGAGAAATTTCGATCTCGTTAGTTCAAAATAAGACACTGGATTGACACAAAGAATTTCTTTTGCCATAAAAGCCTTGGAAAAAGAGTAATTGTTTCTTGTGTGCCCTTATCGGATGATGCGGACATGGTTGGTTGGAGCTGATGATTTGGCGTAATGGAAATGATCCTAAAATAGATAAAGTGGCTTTACTCCTTCTCTTCTCAACTTGTTTTGGGAATCACTTAACTCTGAGTCATACCATCCAGCGGAATTAAGAACTTTTCTAAGGCCCCCATTTCACCACGCGAAACAGAACAGAAGGGTAAAGTTATGAAAAGTGGGAGAAATTCACGTATATCGTTCATGTGTCTCTTCTTTCAGCTTTGAATGAGATTTAATTTGTATCATATTAAAATCACTCAAGCGCACACCCTAATCGGTTTGGTGAAGATCCGAACGATGTGGGAATGCCCATCTCTTGCAACTCGCTCCTATTGTTTTGTCAATCAGGGCTTTCCCCTCTCTTTAGTCTTCCAAAATATTACTTTCTAGTTTTCCACACTCAGAACTTTACCCTCCTCCTGGCTGGTACTAACTCTCGGTACAGATAAACAGCTTCGTCCAAATGAGTAAAGTTTTGGTCATATTTTTGTGCTTAAACTAACTGGTATTTTCGTGCGCATTTTACGAAAATTTGAATATAACAGACCCAGGGAACTAGCTAAAGACTTTCGAATAATGACATTAAAGTAGCCGTAACGGCCACTTGTCCTTATTCTTAAGCAGTTTCTTCAGTATGTTGTTACAACCGTACATACTCAAAATCCAGTTTGAATTGTATAAATAAAAACCTATTTAGTTCCAGCAATAAGACAACAAAGACATTAGGAATAGGACTTTCCACTCAAAGTTTAAGAGTTTGTAGTGTCAAATACTCTAATTCAGCTCTCCAAAGCCAAACCGTGCGTATATTATGTAAATCCCGGAAGAGCTTCAGATCTTCCTCTCTCTTTTGCATTATCAAATCATTCCACTTTACCAACAACTCCATCAATCTCATTCTTGGGTGAAGTAGGGAGAGAGTAGAGAGCAATAGTTCATTTGAACCTTAAAACATAAAGGTGAAGCACCACTTAATGTGTTTTGGATTAGGGAGGCTGTCCGCTATTGCAATGTTATACAGCTCTGATTCTGGATTTAAGGATCGATTAGGATAAGGTTACAAAGTTCGCCGTAATGCCAGCAATTTCCAAGCTTTTATTTTCCAACCACTTCAATCTACTCGATCATGTTGCGTACCTCAAGTAAGCTAACGCTGAGTGATTTCCTCTGAAGTTGGTTCTGGCCCTGAATTCAATATTGGAAGCATTAAAACCTGGGTCATTTTATTGACACAACGAAATATCCCAGTGTGATCCAAATAATTAAATGTCTACTAAATCTAAAATAATTCATTGTCTTCAATTTGACAAAGCTAATTTAATTTACCTGGATGATTCAGTCAGAAATGCACCGTAAGTATTTTACACGTAGACACAAAGAAATCGAGTGAAAGTCAACAAAACGCGAGCTGAATAAGGATTTGTCATTAATACATTTAGCACAGTGTAGTAAAAATGAGAATTTTTTTATTGTGTGCCGAAATTGACTTCTTTGAGTAGAACCAGGAGGCTGCTGTGAGCTGAGTGAAAGCGAGGACGATTCACAAGCCTCAATGCCTAGAAGGCTGGTCTTGGATAGGAAATAAAATCAACGTAAAATTTGATTAATCTGCTAACTTTTTCCTTTGAGAGTTTGAAGAAGAAAAGTCTTCACGGCAAATGGAACCGAGAAAACTAACCGAATTAGAGTAGGTAGGCTGGCTGGGTGAAGATGAAAGTTGCGTGCTGCATTCAGTGCATTCTGCGTTGCATTTCGAAACGATCTCTCTATTTTGTTCTCTTCCTAAGAAATCCTGGATGAATAAACTGAGTCAAATAACAAGAATATTATGTTGCAGGGATTCCTTGTTGGTGCTAGAAAGTTTGTCTATGATGTGAGCAATTATGGCACCAGCCAAGAATATGCTTTGTGTCACAAATCTTATTTTATTCCCCACTATTCAGAAGAAAGCCGCCAAAGGAATGTCGTAATAACTTAGTCCAGATGTGGTTGTTTCAAGTTCACTCGAAATATTCTTTCCACTTTATTTTCAAGTTTCGTCTTGAACATTAAGGCCCTTTCCTCGTATATGGCCACAAGGAGATACAGAAGTGCATTTGCTTTAACTTGTACAAGGATAACGTACTTTGTTGAAACCTCCAATATTAGTTCTCGAGACATACCTATGCCACATCAGCCGTTTTTTCACTTTTACTACATACCGCCGTTTAAGCTGTATTACTTTCTCTCTCTACGCAAATTATAGTTTCTACCGAAGGTGTGGAAAACTATTCAACTAGCCAATCAAAATTTGCTCTGATATCTCGGTAATCCGAGTTATTCAAAATCAAAGGATAGTGATGGCCTGATAAGACAGCAAGCTGGATTAAAAATAACCCTAAAAACAGCCATAAGGAAAGTAAAATAGAAAAGAATGTCGCACTGTCGAGTCGTATCCTAATTTGTCGATCGATCACGGACTGTGTAAGTGTTAAATTTGGAAAGGGTGATTTTGAGTTCAAATACACTTTCTGATATATTTTCTATTGGGTGGGTGGTACCCAAGGTTCATTCGAGTTGCAAGTAAATGGTTGCGTGTTTTTGATTTGTAAACGAAATCATTCCAAGCAAGATGCATGATTCCGATTCCTGATACCAGTTCATTTTCTTCAATTATCTTACGACCTAGCAAGCTAAGCGAGGAGTTGGTTTCTATCAATGACATTTTTTAAATTACAGAGTAGCCTCGCCAGTTCTTTTCCTCTAGTTGGTATGGCTAAATTGGTTAATCCATCATCATAAACTTAAGGAAGGGATGATGTAGAAAGTAAACAAGGAAAAGTACCGAATGTGTTCAACCTTAACTTAAGGAAGTCAACCCAGGTGCCATATTACATGCCTCACCAGAAGTGTTCAGTCAATAAAACGAGAGGTTTAATTCCTGATACCATTTCATTTTCTTCAATTATCTTAAGACCTAGCAAGCTATGCGAGGAGTTGGTTTCTATCAATGACATTTTTTAAATTACAGAGTAGCCTCGCCAGTTCTTTTCCTCTAGTTGGTACGGCTAAATTGGTTAATCCATCTTCATCATAAACTTGAGGAAGGGATGATGTAGAAAGTAAACAAGGAAAAGTGCCGAATGTGTTCAACCTTAACTTAAGGAAGTCAACCCAGGTGCCATATTACATGCCTCACCAGAAGTGTTCAGTCAATAAAACGAGAGGTTCCAATATTGTCAAGCTATGAGCGAGTGTGGATCAACTAGGACTTGTAGCAGCGGGGACGTCGAAGACATTTCTGCCACGGAAGTTGTTATAGTCGATGGATTTGGAAAGTTTCGAGATGGAAAACGGGTTAGAACTGTCTCTTTGACTTGTTTACCGAAAGCGCCTTCGGTAAAAATTAGTTACTTAAATATTGAATTATTTTAATTTCAGTGGAAACAGCGGTTCTGTGTTCTATCAAAACTTTCTCCTGCGGCAGGTAAGTAAATCTTATTTTTCTCTCGCGCAAAGCAAAAAGACCAAAAATGCTTTTCGATATTCGTCTTATCGCATTGAAACTCGCATCATCTGCCTTAAGGAATAAATTGGAGATTTCTATACCATTGAATGCGGACAGCATGAAAATTCTCAAGCTGTCATTCTGGTTCTGGCCCCTAAATGTCGTCAAATCATAAACTCAATCAACGACCTGTCAAAGGGAAGTGTGTTCAGAATATTATTACTCCGAATAACTTATTATGCATGGACTATAGGAATCATGTCACCGTCAGAGCAAACTCGTAGTTCGGCGGAAATTATATAGCTTATTTTCAGGCAAAGACCTGAATAAATAGATTGTACCCGAGAAGTAAATATTGTGGTACTTACAAAATAAAATTAAACCTCATGTCGCATGTCGCAAGCTTTTATGACTTAATTCAGCATTCCACGAGTTCACCTTAGGGTCTAGACAACTTGGCCTCCAGGGAGAGCGGTGTAATAACTTTATCGTACTGCTCATGTTAATGATATTCCGTCGCGTCCATACTGCGCGTTTAGAGACTTCCTGGACGGTTGAGCAGAATGTGAGAATTTAGGTGAAAGTGCGTGCGGAATAAGAATTTTGTGAATGCGAAGGATAAAGATGTGGACGACTTTGTATGTATATTAAATGGAAAAGGATGATTCTGGTTGGGAGTTTCATGGGTTTGACGTTTGACCATCGCAAGGATAATATCTTCGCTCAATTTCAGTTCAATCGGCATTCGGAATGGTCGTAAAAGCATAAAGGTAAATGCTGAGCCAGAATATGAATGATAACTCAAACCCGATTAGGCGGCACATGATCTGGCTGCAAAGCGAGATCGGACAATAAAGCTTAAGGATACTCCTTTGAGCATCCAAGTCCCCAGATCTGCTCACTATTTCTCAACCACTTAATAGAATTATGGAAGATTATGGACCTCCACTTCATAACTTCATGGAATAAAAGCTCGAATCAACTCATGCTGGTTAAATAAGCTTTCACACAGCTAACCTATCCATTTCTCCGTTGGGCATGATCATCGTTTAAATATTAAGCAATTACTACTATTTTATTGTTCTAAAATTATTTAGTCTTGACAAAACTGAGCTTTCTTAACGTGTGCATGAAAAAATGAGGTGGTCTTGCAGTTATAAAAACGGGCTCCGAGGTTGAAGAAAAACCGTCCGGCATAGTAAATCTGACTTGACTACAATGGAGATGCAGGGGTAGATGTCTTACTTTTGTCTGAGCAATGTCTAGCTTGTCCAAGACTCCAGCACCTAACCTCTATACAAATACAAATTCAATATTAGACCGTGATTCCAAAATCGTAAGATGACGAATATTAATTTACAACAAACCTGAGGAGCTAACTTGTCACGATGAGAGTATTTATGATCTCCTAAAACGGGACAACCTAGCGCCATGGCTAAGTGTACTCGAATTTGGTGCTTAACCCCTGTGACTGCATTTATCTCCAAGAAAGCACAATCCTGATGGGATTTAAGTACCTGTTCCAATAAATGATAGGTTGTTTTTACATTTTATCCCTAACAATTACACACAGTATCAATTTACCTTAAAATTTGTAATGGCCTCTTTTGAAAATGACTGTTTTGTGGGAATATTATACTCCCTCAAATCTGGCTTTAATGTACATCTAAAACTAGACGAGTCACCAACCTTTCCTTCTGAAATCGGAATTTTGACAGTACCTGTGAATATTTACTTTGAGTTTACATTATATTCGTCTTTAATCCTTTCTCGTGGTATAATTTATTACGAGACCAACTCGGTTACCTTCATCAATATGCGGACAGTTCTTCGTGATTGCGAGATACTTCTTGGCAACTTGCCTATCTTTGAACTTTTTCTTAATAATATCTGCAGCTTGTTGACTCTTGGCGAGAAGCAAGACTCCTAGTAGTAAAAAGTTAGTTTCTTTCTTACCAAAACTTATGAGCAAATTATGATTTATTACCTGTTGTATCCTTGTCAAGTCTATGCAGCGGAAAAACTTGCTCACATTTGCCTAGGGCAGCAAATTCCTCCAGAAACTGGATTAGTGTATGACGGCATTCTGAGCTTGGTGAATGAATTGGTAAACCGTATGGTTTGTTAATTGCAATTAAAAAGTCATTTTGGTACACAACGCTGTGCTTTAGTACAATCCACATATCCAAGTGAGTAATATTGTTGAAATTTTGTAGTTCGTACACTCGAGGAACTTTCTTTACTACTTTCTCTGGTGGAGTGTCGTCTTTTGTGCTAGGTTTCGGTTTAGTCTGTGGAACTACGACAGCAGGGACAGGGTCTTCTTCTACATCCACGTGTGATTTGTTCATCCGAACATCAGAATCGTTATCATTGAAATTTTGCACAGGTGCTTTGTTTATTTTCTCAAAAGTGGTATTGGTTCTACCAATGGTTGCGTTACGTTTCGGCTTGGCTTGTGGAACTGAGACTGCAGGACTCGAGTTTTCATCTTCAGATACACGAGGTTTGCTCTTTGTGGAATTGTCTAAATTGTTGAAATTATGTTTCTCGTACGCACGAGAAATTTTTACCTTCTCGGGTGGAGTATCGATGCTTTCGTTAGGTTTTTGTTGAGCCTGTGGAACTATGTCTAACGTATTTGGCTTTTCTTCTGCACGTACAAACGTTCTATTTGGTCGTGCGACCCTGACTCCGGGACGGTAGTCCATAATGTTCGATACGCGATTCCGACTTGATTTAACCTCCTCTTGGTCGAACACGTAATTATCATCACTAACATCCATGGTCTGAAAAGAATTTTTTTTTACATATGAACAGTTTGTCCCAATAACAGCGATTTAAAATCAAGCTAATTTAATTTGCGCTAACCTTCGCAGTGTTATCTTTATCAAATCGAATCGTGCCAAAGTCAGCTGTACGAACTACTTCAGACTCCGATCCTGGAGTATTTGGTTTCTTCTGGAACCAATCTTTGTATTTTTCTGTGACTGGGACTTCTGAGGTAGATGGACCAGAAGAATTCTCTGAGGTCGCTCCCCCGCTCGATGCTTCTGACATATTCACACCAGTCGAAGCCTTAGAATATAATCCTTGTACCAAATCTTCCATTCCAAGGTAGTCGAGACCAAAAGGATCACTAGGTTTCCCATGATTTGTATCTGACTTTTTCTCTACAACTTGTGCCACTGCCGCCTTATGAGCGTGAGCAAAAAGCCTTGTCCATTTTAATTGAATTTGAACTAATGACACTGTCCGCCTTCCCACCACCGGTATTTTATACATAATTTGTACGTGTGTTGGT
>WJEZ01001677.1:0-16364 GCA_009869925.1 Thalassaphorura encarpata
AATACGCTGCAGTATTTGTTATAACATTCCACTTTGTTGTGGCTATTGTATTTCATCTAATCGAAAAATTACACAAGGACGCCGTCTGTCTAGGCAATTGTCTCATATTATTCAATAACGTGTTGGCAAAATTCTTCGAGGTACCAAAACTCTGCGTAAACGATGGGACTGAAAAATACACAAAGTTGTTGTTGCGATTATTCTATCTATTCTGTTTCATTCTTGTCCCTGGCGCTGCAGTCTTAGTTCTGGCCCTGGACTCAAAAATCATGAACGTTACTGCACAGATTTGTCTAATTTTTCTTACTCAAGATCAATATGAAATTCTTTATTTTATTCTTGTGTTTTATTTTGGAATGAGTGATGGTCTACTTTTTTTGTTGGTGCTTCCACTCATGACTTACTCTAGATTTGTAAATTCCTGGTTGAAACTTCACACTTGGTAAATATTTCATTTTTTTCTACTAAAATTACTACACAGACTCTTCATCCGTATATATTCTGTACTGAGCCTAGTTCATTTGATCCCAATTTCTACTAAGCGTGTACATTTGAGTAAAGACATCTAGGAGCTACTTACACTGATACAATTCATTCACAAATAGAGATTCTCTTAATGGAACTGTACGACTTAAGCTGATTTTTTATGTGGTATATCTATAAACCTAGCCATAACTATTGAAATAGTTACTTCATCAATATCCTGATGGAATATAATTTTTCAACCGTTTTTCACAAATGTTAACGAGGAAGGAATTCTACCGACTCTGTGTTGCACAACACGAGAATTTATCGAAAGTTTTTACAGGCCTAACTCAATTTTAGCAGCTGTAAGTACACAAATAGAGATTCTCCTAATGGAACTGTACGACTTAAGCTGATTTTTTATGTGGTATATCTATAAACCTAGCCATAACTATTGAAATAATTACTTCATCAATATCCTGATGGAATATAATTTTTTAACCGTTTTTCACAATTGTTAACGAGCAAGGAATATTACCGACTGTGTTGCAAAACACACACGAGAATTTATCGAAAGTTTTTACAGGCCTAACTCAATTTTAGCAGCTGTAAGTTTATATTAACGAGTTTCATGTCTTTCTGATGAACTAAAAATTGGCTATCTCGATAATACATATAAGTGATCCTCGAATTGGAATTTAACAATCATAACTGAAATTTAGAAGTTCATTCAGAATAATTACTATTTTAATTATCTGTAAAAATTGATATAATGTTCTTTGATTACAGTAAATCCCAGAAATGGTTGCAGTGTCAGAGAGATAAATTGAAAGTTCTGTTCAGAGCTCATCAAATCATCTATACAATCATTGATGACTATTGTGCCGAGTGGGCGCAATATTGAGATGGCCCTAGTCTACCTTATGGATGTTGTCATCCTCACAGGTCTGATGTTATATTACCAGTGGGTTGGCCCATTTGTGAGTCTCGTGTCCGCTTCTATTATACTCCTCTTGGCTATTTGTGCACAAACATTGTTTTTAGATGTTGTGCAAACTGGAAAGCTGTCCAAACTATTCCCAGAATTGCTCCGCAATTCCAACAATTCCGATGCAAAATATGATCAACTGTTCGCTGATTCTTGTCGCCCATTCGTCTATCGTATTGGAAGATTCTACCTTATTCAACAAATAACATTTCTGGAACTTGCGAACTCTGTACTTGGGTTCGGTGTTATTAATTTTCTTCTATTTTTTAGGGGGTTGGGCTAAAAAACTTGTAAGCTCGTCTATTAGGTTAGCACAGCCTACTTTGTTGTTTTGCACCTTTAATACACGTAAGTACACTGTCATAAGAGAATCATGCTAATTTAGCCTCAAATCTATCATGTAAATGTAAATTCGATAGCAAGTACGTTAAATACGATATTTTAAGAGCACTTCACTTTATTCAGTCTACGATTTCACTTGTCTCATACTTCATCCAGGTAATTTTAGAAACCATGTTCAACTTATTTCATGAATAAATGGGTATTAAAATTTAATTAACTCTATTCAATATAGTTCACAAGATCTTCTCAGGTCTAATTCTCATGTGATTTCACAATTTGCTTTGATAATGTATTCTATTTATTTAAAGATCTTACCTAGCCTGGGAAATGTGGCAAGAAAGTTAAGCTCTGCCGTTATATACGAACTTTTGAGCTGCATGGGCCGATTTTCATAATTGGATAAATTTTAATTTCGTAGTTTTGTAGCAAAGGTAAAAAAAGAAGTGGTTGAAAATTTTGACGGTGTTCTTGACCTAATCGGTAAGGTGAACTCAAGGGCTTATTGATTTCTATTCATTTGAATTTGTAATCCGGATTATATTATTTATACACCTATTTAACTACTTTTTTACACCAATTATACCTTTCTTGTACACCAACTACATCGTCACCAATTGTCCCTTTTTTTCTACACCAATTTTAACTTAAAAGTGCACCAAAATAACTTATCAGTGCACTAGCACTTTTATGATAATTTCTTGCCTTTAGGCAAAGAAATGTACTGCCTTTGCAGAGTACAAGTGAGTCAATGAAGGACTCCTACACATACTTATGAAAATAAACTAATGAAAGGAATACAGGATGATGTAAGAGCAAAGATAGTACAATTGTTTGAAGACGGAGTGACAAAGCCAAAATGCATTCTATCAAAATTAAGGGATGCAGGCTTGGCTGAGCCCAAAGCTAAGCAGCTGGACAATTTTCTAACACAAATTCGCAAGAAACAATGCGGTAAGTTAACCTAGTTGATCACCATTTGATATTACATATGACATTCCTTTTTGTAACTTAAAGGCGATCCTGTCGATGGGCCAGTTGACTCATGCATTGCAAGAAGATTCCACAATTCCAGATGGGTTGGACACTCCATTCGTATGCATGTACGATGTTGAGACAGACGAAGACAAATTTTTTCGCTTTGCATACACGACAAAAAGGTTGCAGGGTTTGGCAGTAACTGGAAGGAATCTCCATGTCGATGCAACTTATAAGCTTCTGCAGACTTTGCATTCATCTTCAAAGCGGTCAAAGGAAATACAGAATTTACTCCTGGGGCAATAATTGCAGAGCTTTGCATACACGACAAAAAGGTTGCAGGGTTTGGCAGTAACTGGAAGGAATCTCCATGTCGATGCAACTTATAAGCTTTTGTGGCAGGGCTTTCCCGTACTTATTACTGGCTTCAGTGACAAAAACAGAAAATTCTTCCCTACATGTGTTGCTGTATGCACCTCTGAAACTTCTGCAGACTTTGCATTCATCTTCAAAGCGGTCAAAGGAAATACAGAATTTACTCCTGGGGCAATAATTGCAGATTGCGCTGATGCTATTACCAATGCCGCCATTAGAGGTTTTTGGAAACAAAGTTCCGCGTGTGTTTTGCTGGGCTCACGTTATACGTAACGCAGACAAGAGACTACTTGGAGTACAGGAGGAAGAGAGAAAGAAACTACGAGCAGATATTCTTAAATTGCAGTTAGCCAAGTCCGACGATGAATTCGATTGCGCCAAACAGTTGTGGCTAAAGAAGTGGGCTGATGTTGCTTCCGTTCGTGATTTTGTCGAATATTTTAACACGGAATACCTTGGAAAATACAGGGGATGGCATGTTGGTCAATGCTTCGGGGCTCAACAATTGGAAAAAGTTTGACACGTACGTCACGGCGTGCAGTAGTCTATGGATGTATTAGGAATCGCATTGGTCGAAGGCTACTGCACAGTGCAACCGAAAGCTAAAGACGTTCCAATTGGCGAAAAACGGAAGAAAGGAAGACCATCGAAGGCTAAGAAGGCATTGCTAGTTCAATAATTGTTATTTTGTTGTAAATTTTATGCATAATTTGTCGTTATTAAAGCATTTCGTCAACAAGTAAAATTGGTGCAGATGGTCAATGCTTCGGGGCTCCCTGTACTAATAATGGACTGGAAGCAACCAACAAAGTGGTCAAGTCTCATTACACATTAGGAAATCGCTTACCATTGCATTCTTTCATCAACGTTATCAAAAAAATGGTATACGACTGGTCTCACTTGCTCCGCCCTGAAGGAATAAACCATGTCCCGTTTGCGGAAACTCCAACTTACTCACTAGCTCTGGAGACGGAAGCATATAACTGGAAACGGTCGTCTCCATCAATCAAAATTAAAACCTCTGGCACCAGCAAAGCATACTTCATAGCGGCAGGAGATAATCATACACTAAAGGAAGCAGATTTAACCAAATATCTCCGCCAGTTCAAGCTCAACAATTGGAAAAAGTTTGACACGTACGTCACGGCGTGCAGTAGTCTATGGATGGTCATAATCAACAGTGGTGACTGGTTGAACGGAACTTGCACGTGCCCGCCTTTTCTCAAGATGTTTGCATGCAAACATGTATTAGGAATCGCATTGGTCGAAGGCTACTGCACAGTGCAACCGAAAGCTAAAGACGTTCCAATTGGCGAAAAACGGAAGAAAGGAAGACCATCAAAGGCTAAGAAGGCATTGCTAGTTCAATAATTGTTATTTTGTTGTAAATTTTATGCATAATTTGTCGTTATTAAAGCATTTCGTCAACAAGTAAAATTGGTGCAGTTTTTAGTTTTTTTTGGTGCACTTTGGCAGGAGAAACGTTAAGAAAAAAAGGAACAATTGGTGACGATGTAGTTGGTGTAGAAAAAGTTAAAATTGGTGTAAAAAAATAGTTAAAATGGTGTACAATTAAATGGATGCCCTAAACAAATGAGACGGACTTACAAACTACACTCTTGTCCCATGACTAAGCCAGCCACGTGTCATATTCATACTGGGCTCAGTCAGTCCTACAGTAAATTTGAATTGCGATTTAATTGCAGCTTATGTCATTTGAAAATCTGGAATCTGGTATTTACACAAGTGTTTTTGAATCAAGTGGTGAAAAGTAATGCATAAGATTTCACACAAACAGCATGAAACTCTTTATGTTGTTCTTACCAGAAATGAACTTCCATTGTAAATGTTCGAGATTGCTTTTGCTTTGCCAGTCTGTGAATGAGCCAAAACAAATAATAACAAAGTAAAGCTCCGCTGTGCCTGTACTTTGCCGGTGAGAAAGCCTTTCTTCTCAACTCATTATTTATGCACTTGCCCTCATCATCCATCCGGACAAAAGGACAAAGGAAAAGCCGCAGAGTGTTTAATTTAATAAATTGCACATAATCCTTGACAGTTCACTGCACAGCTCAGCTCAGCTTTTGTTTGCTTATGGTTCTCAACTTCAACTTCCCAAACCTGCTGAATGAAATTCGCATTTATTTGCTGCAATTTGCAAATCCAGCACTCCTTCTCTGTTGGGATTTACTTCATGAAAATGTGTTTGTGCACGAGAAGAAAATCCGGGGAGTTTCACAGACACATGCGCATACGAAAACGAATCACTTATTATTGTATGGCGTTGGCTTTGGCTCAGAGGAAAAGGAAACCGGATGTAAGTAATTCATGGATGGGATTTCGGTCGAGATTGAGCTTGAGATTCACTCGCGGCACTCACAGAAATTTATTACAAACTTTTTATCCACCAATCCTAAAAACAATTTATGACCTTCCTGAACGGAAAAACAAGATAATTATTTTCTCGGAAACAGAAAATAAATTTAAATGTATATAATGGCGAGATGTATTTGCAGCACAACAACAATAGTTTCTTCCTAAAATTTTCTTAACTTGGGCAGATAATCCACAATCTAAGCCTCTTGCTATTCAAGTCAAGTACAGGAGTGAAAATGCAAGTGGAGTGAGAGATGTTGAAAGTGAGACCAAAGATCTGACTCTACCACCGTCTAAATATAAACTTTCGAATCTTTTACTTTGCTTAACTTTCAAGATCCCATCTCCTTTGCATTGCCTATTCCCTAGCCTCCTCGCCTATGTTTTTTGACGGAAGAAGAAACGCAAGGATTTTAAATTTCAAACCTGACAAAATGAACCCCAACGAATTTGTGGGTATAGAGTCATCCATCTACTCACTCTGCACTGCACTGGGACTGAGACTGGAATTGCACTTTACTTCTCGTGTTCTTCTTAAAAAGTGAGGGTGGTGTGTGTAAATGTAAAAAACCCATGTGCATGTGCATGTCGGTAAAGCTATGGATGAACAAATACTCGGAACAGTATATTATGACCAACCTTTCCTGTACACATATTTGCTTGTATATATGGAAGTATAGAGTCATCCATCTACTCACTCTGCACTGCACTGGGACTGAGACTGGAATTGCACTTTACTTCTCGTGTTCTTCTTAAAAAGTGAGGGTGGTGTGTGTAGATGTAAAAAACCCATGTGCATGTGCATGTCGGTAAAGCTATGGATGAACAAATACTCGGAACAGTATATTATGACCAACCTTTCCTGTACACATATTTGCTTGTATATATGGAAGTTAGCCCAAATAACTCTTTCCGTTCCGTCCCGTCCTAGCTTCCTGAGAAATAATAAAAATACACAAGAAGGAAGAGTGCATTTATTTGGAAAGTAAATTCAGCCGGTGCGAAAAGAGACTTCCGCTCTCAATGTCGAGCAATGGTGAAAGCCGCCCAATGCGCTAGCTTAGCTATGGATAGCTTATCTCCTGCCAAAGACCAAAAAAACTAGTGGTCCACACAAGGTTGTTTATATAAGACCCAGAAATTGACAGTAATTACTAAGCTTAAACAAATACGAATGGAGTACAATGCGGTAAATATTCATAGCGACACTACAACTATAATTTACTGTCGCTAATCGACAACACTGAGCTTCCTTCCGGGCAATAGCATTGCATTTTTCTACTAGCATATGCCTCTGCCACAAATAAATTCCGTTCGGATATAATTTCTTCAGGGTGGTCTGTTCTACTATGCTTTTGTTGCACTCCACCCAAGTCCAATACCCCTATTATTATGAAATAGTAGTAGTAGCAAGCATAAAGTGTATACGGACACCAAATGCCTGGATATGTGTAACTAAACTTAACCATACATAAGAGTAAAAGTGCGAGAAGGGCAAAGTGTTAAATGAAATGAACTAAATCTCTATCCCAATCCCGACCCGGATTCAGACAGTGTGCCCAAGCCTTGACTCATAATTCATAGGATTTCTCACACTAATAAGTCCTATGTGTTATTATTGTGTCGAGCCAAAAAGTGAATTTCCACATAGGAACCCTTCATCATTTTCTCCCATTATGGGTGAGTAATAATAATAGCAGAAAACTCTCGGGACCGGATCGGAGTTCAGTTCACTCAGATTGGAAGCGGATGTTTAAATATGGTCATAAATTTAAATTAAGGCTATAGTTCACAACTACTCTGGTAATGATCAGTTATGCGATTACGCTACGTTACCTGGATAGATTGGGTACGATGAGTATGAAGATTCACCCGTGACATCCGAATCCAAACCCCGTAAATGAATTAACTTCGGTTGACTCATGCTGCTGTTGCCGTTGTCAGACCCCCCAGCCCACGATGAGGATGACAAGGCAGCAGAGGACAAATTCGGCGGATTGGGCACGAATGCTGATCCTGAGCCTGAAGCTGATGTTATGGATGGCATTGCTATTCCTGTTACTGATGATGATGAGCGTGGGAGATGACAGATATTTTTGAAAAGGGATATCAAGCCCAATGTGTCACGTCCGATGTACGTAGGCCACCTTAGTCACTCATTCTCCACGAACTTAGGGATGAAAGATGAGACTTGGATTTCTGCGAGGAAAAATCATAAAACAACAACACATGAGCATTAGGCAGGGCAGACATGAATTTGAACATAAACAATCAACAGACTGCACGACTTTAATGTAAAAATGCTTATTAGATAGACACATCTTAAATTCAATATTAGAAGTTTGTAATAGCAAAAAACGTGCACATGGGAGGTATAACTGATCTTACGAGCTCATAGTTGACGGTTGGTAAATAATGAAGCAGAAACTGCAGGTTTGGCATTGCACTGAAACACGCCTTGGATAGGACTCTAACTCTAACTGCATTTCTTGGCACACTCACGAAAACTATTTATTCTTGGCATGTAAACTTCCTTGTGTATTGTAGAAGCAGTACTAGTACTACGAAATGTTCTGCGGATGACATAATAATTTACGAACGAAGGTTACATTCGGTTAAACTTTACATGTCAAAGAACAGGTGAGTCAGTTTTTCTTAAGAATTGGCTAACGTGGATATTTAATTACATCCACAATTAAGTCCTTCTTAGGATACCGCCAGAATTGGTCACTGTATTTTTAAGCACATTGTTATGGGAATTTTGCCGTAGTACTTACGGTACTGTCATTTGGAAACTAATATTTTCACCATACCAAGTCGTACTAAAATGATTGGGTCATCGTATTAATTCGTACAGAATAGTTATAGCGAAAAACATTTTCAAATCTACTTGAGTAAACGAAATCATATTTTTATGTCGGCTATATCTGCTCAGTCAGACTATAAATATTATTACAGCAAACAATGACGTAATGACGGATTACTAGATCAGCATAAACTATTGTTTCAACTTAACATTGTGATATTACTTCATAATCAGAACATCCGGACCGCAACTGTCTACATCCACCAATTCACAAGTTTGATTCACATCATAGGATGAAACAATTCAAATGCAAAGAAAACAAATGTGCACATGTGATTGTCATCCTGTCAGTCACTCATTATAATAAAAGGGCGGGTCAGACCAGGCCAGAGTAAGTCAATTTGTCAACGCACGCTCTGGCATTTCATTCACAACATTAGATATTTCAATTCCAATTCAACCATTCACTCAAGGAAAGTGCATTAATTCAAATCATCATTCCTGGTCTGACTTCATTTGCCCTCCCCATGATTATTATGATTATTCGAGAGCCATAGTCGGGGACAAAAACAATCATCCTTGGAGGATAGGAATGATTAATCCCATCTGACGACGTGTCTACCGCATTCATAAAATAAAGCTTTAATCATTTCCCATGAAGGAGTAACCAGTCATAATGTCAATTTTAACTTTGGATGACCACATGTGGTCTGTCTTTACATTTAAACATTTTTCTAGAGCCAACAAGATGAAGCGAGCAGCCTGAGAAAGTTCATCATTACATGCTCCACTACATATAAATCAAAATAACATGCATTTACTCCTGCCACGACTATGGCTAATGACCGTAACCCTTTTTCTCCAGTGACATATATGGCATTCAAAATGCGTAACACTTAACTCGAAAAAAATCCTATTCCTCTTATGTAAGTTTATGCCCATATTCAGAATTTTATGGACATGCTTCCAAATCCAAGTGTGACACCTGCACCCATATAAATTATCGGCAGAGAATTTACTGCTGCTGCTCCTGAAACCAATGAGCGAGCTAGACGAAAGGGGTGAAAATGAACTCAGTGATGGGGAAGAATTTCTTTTCAAATTCTTTAAGGTAATTGTGTGCCATTAGGAGTCACGTTTGTTTGTTTCGTTCGAATTTACAACTTGCGAGAGAGCTAAACTGCAGGAACCTTTATTTACAACTTTATATTTCAAAAAATCATCAAAATTATTCACTAGACCTATAATTAGGACAACCTTCGACTTAGACGCATTAGATATTTCATATTCAAAATTCCCAGGTCACTCATTTTACAACCGTTGCATTTTTCATTCCCAAAAGTGTAATTTTGAAACTAATCACAGAAAAAATCAGAACCTTATTACAGAAGGAAAACCCTTGGGTATCATATCAAAAGCAATTTCAACTGAAAATTCATTTTCCGGGCTTAGGTTTGATCATGGTCAATGTTTGGATAAAAAAACCTTTCCAGAAGACAAAATCGGAGGCATCGGGCATGGTCTTACTCCGACGTTCGATTCGTCGATCAACCTGAGCGAGATCTTATTACTTGCTTGACGCAACTGAAATTGATCTCAATATTCCAAGTAAGCATTGTTGAGTTAAAAGGTTTTCTTTCTCTATTCGTCTACTGCAATTACTTCGTATGTTGACTCTAATTATCTCTAGGCTGATTGAAAACCTGAAGTCTTCAACCAACTCTCTTGAGGGTCGGTAGAAAGTACCGCTCAATAATTGTATTTAAGTCCAAGTCGACAGAGTGAAGTGACTGTGGATGTGAAATTGTATTTAGTGTTTGTCTGGCTTCTCTCAACATTGAGCAAGACCACCGGATTATTAGGTTAACTCTTCCACTTCATTCATTTCCGAATACGTTGCATTATAGCCCAAGTCTAATTATAGTGAAGACATTCATTCTTTCCCCGTGCGTCCTTAAACCGCCACTGCCACGGACGTCGCCTGTTAGATTGTCAGTCTCAGACGAAAAAACTTGACTGGAATTGTTAATTTAATGGAGAGAGGAAATTGGAAGGATGGGAAAGGAAATGAGAGGATAAAATGGAATGACGAGGACGAAGGAACCTGAGATGAGAACTTATTGCAAGTCTCTTTCTGTCACAAAATGTCAGAGATGAAGAAAAGTCAAAGGGGAAATTCAACTCAAAACGACCAAACAGACATTTCTCGGATATTGCATTGCAGTTCCAAGATTTCATACTGAAATTCCTCTTTCTGACTCCGGATAAACAACAAGCAATGCATAGGAAAATCCGCTATGCTCGACAGGCTGAGTGATTGACACTAACTCACTACCGAATTTTGGAAAACCACATGAATTCCTCAGACTTATTGACTGAGAAAACATCCGAAAATCTCTTAAGAAAGTCAAGTGTCGAACATCTACGCACCAGGGGAGCGAGCCCTGAGTCCTATTTCACCCAGACCAGTCTTTCGACTATATTCTCTTCAAGTCTGGATTTAGAATATGATTTGTGACTTGGGGTAGTATAATGCAAAAAAATTATCTAAATTAATCTAATAAACGAGTACTCGAAGGCTCAAGACTCCAGAATTTTAACATATTTTGTCGGTCTTTCTAAGAATTTTTTAGGTAAGTACGTGCGCCTTCCCTTTGGATCAAATGTCAGATAAGAGTTGGGTGAGTTTTAAGAAGAGTGTTTAAAATTGAAAGGAGTACTTCACAAGTAACACAATGCTAATGGATAATCGTAGAGGTGAAGAAGAGGAAAAGGGTACGGCGGAAGGAGGGATGAAGTTTTTTTTTAATTCACTGTTTGAAAAAGAGCCGTATCCTGGCCCGAGCCAACCAGATTCTGCTGGTGCTCTCATTTCGTGATTCGTGAAAGTCATTAATTTCCAACCGAAGGAGATATCAGATGATGTGGAGAAAAGAAGTTGAGTTCTGGAGCTAATTTACTAATTGCTAATAGGCAATGAAATTGGTACTCCTACCCCTCAATTCGAGTTCAACTCTCAACTTATTCCCATTCTCCTGTCTGCCTTCTGAATGCTCCAGTTTTTACCAGCAGTTACTGACATGCTAGCAGATTGCTTGCTTACTCCCTGGACAAGCCTTTAGTTACAACTTTCAAACACTGAACCCAATAAACCTTTTAGTTTATGATCTNAGTTCAACTCTCAACTAATTCCCATTCTCCTGTCTGCCTTCTGACTGCTCCAGTTTTTACCAGCAGTTACTGACATGCTAGCAGATTGCTTGCTTGCTGCCTGGACAAGCCTTTAGTTACAACTTTCAAACACTGAACCCAATAAACCTTTTAGTTTATGATCTTTCTCAAAGGCAAAGACCACTCTAGCCTTTAGTGTTGTAGACAAGACTATTTACTTCAAATTTTCTATCTGGCCATTCGTGCTATATTCTTGAATTAAAAATTTCGAAAATTAAACGAAAGATCTTGCAGTTTCTCTACAGAGAACCATATTATCTTATTTTTAGTATCTACGAACTACTTGAAGCTATTTCCAAAAGTTTTAACTATATACCTTAACATAGAACATAAATAGCACCCGCTCAGAGTCCAAGCCCCAATATTTAAGGATGTTTTACGAATAGGTGCTGTCTTGACTTGCCTGCTCTACGCCGGGTTGCATGAGAGCAAAACCCATTCAACATGCTTATCGTACTCCAAACCTATAAATTATGGATAAGTGATAAATTAAACTTAATGCATTTCCTATCCAAAGTGCATAGCCTCAAACCCAGGGAACCAAGTTATAACCTTTGTAACTATATGTGAACCCAAGACAAGAACAGCACCCAAACTTTCCAAGGAACCAGAACCAAGTCCTCAGGGTTCGTGAGAATCAATTTGGGACCCGGGAGACTAAGGATGCATGTCCAAGATCAGGTCCACACGCCATGCTCCATGCACTCAAGAATGTTCAGAAAAAATACAATCGCTTGGAAATTGCAAACGTATCGTCTCTCGTCTGGTTGGTGCGATAAATTCTAGCGTATAGTAAAATTCCTGGAATTATTTGATTCCAGTGGAGTGCAAATGCAGCAAGTAGTACGCGTAAAGTGGAAAGGATTTATAATGTCGATATTCTTTCAGTCTTGCTTCATCTGACATGACTTCTCAATTTTGTCTGTCTCCTATAGTAAAGAGTCACAGCCTTTGCCTTTACAGTTTCCTTATCTCGATTTATTCTTGAGTTTAATGCTTTAATATAAATATGTCACATGAAACTGGAGACGGACATAGGGTTAATTCTACTGGATGACCTTTCACGTTAAATTGAATGACGATCCCATAACAGTAATAAACCATCTGTCTGTTCGAATCATCAAAATTATCTGTTTTCAGCAGAGTAATTTTTTTCAGGACAGTAAGTGCGAGGCAAATGCATCGCGGAATAAACATTAACTTTCTTATGCGATGGGATCACGCTATTTGATATGGTGTTGATGAGTTCATTGGACAAGCGGGAGGAATACATCAGAATTATTCATTACTAACAGCGTGCATGGCAGATGTTTATATTTTGATTTGATTAATTCAATTCCTGTCAGAGCACAACCTTGTATCTGTAATCCACACATTAGCACTTCATTCTGCAGTTGCATTGAAAATGACGATTGATTAATTATGCTGTTATACCTATACCACGTGTTGCTTTAAGTGTGCTTCCGGACCAGGCGTCCTAAACGTACACATCTGGAGATTAAGAAGAATTGCCGAGAAATTAGCAATTTTATGAACAGTTAATGGAAATATTTAATTTCTCTTTAGAATTAAACCGTACGAATCATTCCTTTTGAGGGCTTTCCTTTCAGGCCACAAGCAGACCCATAGTCCCTTGAACCAAGTTGACTTTAGCCTTTTCATTCTAAATAACTCTCAAACCGAGGACAAATATCCCGTAAAAGTATCCTTGTGGGTGGTAATGTTTTTTACTACTCAAGCGTTCAGACTCAACTCAAAAATTGAAGTCCCTAGCCTTAAATTATGTTCCGAGTCAGCCATACCCTGTCCCAATAAGTCCCATGCTAAGAGCTAAAACGTACCTCTACTTATGCCTGGGAAAATTGAAATCTTTACTGATCAACACAAAGATTCACGAATCATGATTAGGAGGTCGGGTTAGATCGTTTGCCGGTGCCAAGAATAATTGAACACTTCCTGGTTTTAAACTTCTCCATGTAATTTGGCAAAAAACAAAATGCAATATGTTAAGTTTAAGGACAAGGAAAAGGGTGAAAACTGTGTGTTTTCTAGAGATTCATGCTGATGATACGAGGACCAAGAAAGAGAATAAACCCTTTCATTTAAGCCAGTAAATAACAACAGTATGCTCTACGTGCGTGAGGTTCACGTCAGGAGTCTGCTGGCTGTCTCCCATAGGAAACGCCAAGAAGCGTCAGCGTCAATTTATTACCGATTTAAAATTCTTGTCTCAAGACAAGAATATTTTTGTTTTTCAAATGAACTATGGTTTGCCTGACTAGATTGGATGGTTGAGTGACTGGTTCTTACACACGCAATGCAATAAAAAAATCTTTAGTTCCTATTTACTATACATTAGGATTCATTTAAAATTAACAATATTCTTTAACTGTTTGATAAATCCAATATTCCATGCTTCTGTACAGTAGGCACGTGTGTGGGACCATATCAGTTTCAGCCTAGCCATTCTAAATATTGTCACGAAGTTTATCAAACAAGTATGAATAATATATTAGTTGACAATAGTGAGAATTTGAAAGTTGCAGTGAGTGTGACAGCCATCACATGTGCCTCGAGCCATTACATTCAATGCAAAGAAAGACAATAGGATGAGGGTGCATCCTCTTTTAAGTATTTCAGGGACATAAAGTGGTCCTACTTACAAAAACACAATGGATTTAAGCACGCGTAGCTGACATGCCTAAAAGAATCATAAGGTCCAATGCGTGCTAATTCAATCATTCTAAATTAAATTCCAACACTTGGCGACTCTAATTAAAAAATTAAAAATGTGATGTTTTAATCTTAAATGTAGTAATTTTTATAGCTCTCATGCAGTCATTGAATATTCAAACCAATGAAAATTCATGCCCAGAAATTAACCGTTCTAAATATTCATATTCATTTCATTTCCTTTGAGCTTGAATTGAGATCAAAGCAAACGTTCCAATCCCAACACTATCGTTTTAATTTCAGGTCCAGATGTGAATGATTATACACGTATTATAATGATTATGGTTGCAACGTGCGTTGTGCGTATTGTGTGTCACTATATTTCTATTCTCTATTTCTACAAAAGGGCGCCGAACCGAATGTGTTGCGTTGAATTACACATAGCATAACATAGCAAAAGCTATAGATGTAGATGTAGTTGTACAACTTTCTTTCTAAAGAATGGTATATGATCTGATGAGTCTACCATACCAAACCAACCGAGTCAGTCAGTAGGGAAAAAAACATCAACATTTAACATCTGCGTGGAAATCCCGCTAAAGCTTTGGAATCCTTACCAACTCCGGCGTCCTTCCTGGACTCAATTCATGGGAGCGGGAGAAAGGCTCCGAATGAACCCGCTTCCATCAAAATCCTCCTTCCAAAATCTTGATAAATGATGATCGAATTTCGGACGAATCCTGAATGCTGCTGGTCCTCCTCACATGCATTAACAGATAATAATGTGTACGGCAGGACATACATGGAGATGGGCTTCACAATACACTGCACTCGCCATTAACTCCGCTTATCACTCTCACCGAAATGGAATTCAGCTTCACTTGAATTGCAACAATCAATTCACTCGTCTCGTCAACAATGCAATGTAATGCGTTCACAAAATTCTGCCCTGCCCTGGCCCTAGGTGCTGCAAGAAAATCCAACGTCAACGTGTTTACTGTTTACGTCTCTCGTGTTATGAGTGCATTGGCATTTATTGCACTTTATGTGAGTGTGGTGTGGGCTCAATTCCCGTGAGGATGAGGAATCGATTCCTATTGCTATGCACTCCACGTGTTATAATTGCAAATGGTTTGGTTTTGGTTTTGTGTGGGTGGGTTGGAATGTTGACTTGACTTGTGAGTTGCAGATCAGATCAACAGGCAGGAAATCGGAAATCCAAAGCAAGATAATCTCCAGCCTTTTTACTTCTTTCCTTCCTGAATCGTCTCTATATTTTCTCTTGAATAAAAAACGGAACTGAGTTGAGTCAAAAATTTGACAAAAAATCCAAACAAGAGTGACAACAAGACCGGCACTAAACTTTCACTCTTGCAGAACTGCCTGTGTCTATTGCAATTTCACTTTTACTTTGTAATTATGAGTCAATTAGAGCGATTAGTGTTCAAAATTAGGGTAATATATTCTGGTTTTGAAAATGTAACCCTGGCCTGCCTGTTCGTGTCCCTTGGAGTTGTGTTGTAGGACTGACGGACCGAGGTACACGTAACGTATGTGTTTATGTTGTACGTTCGTTACGTGGTACAAGGGATGGATCTCTCACGATAATAAAAGTGACATGACTATTTTATTTTATTTTTTTGTTTTAAGTCAGTCCGTCAAGTCAGAATGCATGCATGCAAGGCACATTTGTGGACGTCACTCCTTAAATGGACTCACAAGATTACACAATTTTCTCCTTCGTCGTTCATTCACATTCAAAACAACAAAAACACAGAACTGCACTGTAACAAGACTGACAGGCAAACCCCCTTCTTCTCCTTATAGTAAACTCTATCGAAATTAAAATTTATAGTTTGGGTCGTGAGATTAGAACCTTAGGTTTAAGATTCAGTTTAAATTCCTGGAAATAGGGCGACAGCACTATAGCATGCAAAATACTTTATGGTATCAGTGTAGTATTTGGCTTGAGTACTATTTTTCCGTTCTAAACAAGTTATTTGCGTAGAGTAGCTCATTTGAGGGTAAAATTGCAGTAATAATGGTTACGATTGTTGCCTGTCTGGATATGTGTGAGTGTTGTATTTTGTTGTACACTTGGGAAGATCATTTGGCCGACTGCCGAGGAATATA
>WJEZ01001678.1:0-16364 GCA_009869925.1 Thalassaphorura encarpata
TGAACAGACTAACCCTTCAGCAGCCATGATTATCAAGTACAACATTGCGATAGCACTACTTGAACAAGAAAAATATGATGAGGCATTAGAAGCCTTGACAGAATTAGCCGAAGCTCAGACAAAACATTTTGGTGAGAAAAGCAGAGAAACATTACGAACAGAATTGACAAAATTGGCCATATTGGCTAAAAATGGAGACCAAGAAGAAACAATTGAAAAATTCAAAGTCATTGTTCAATCTGAACCGACTAACTCATCGTCTGAGCTTTGGCAATATGACATCTTTACGGTCCTCCCACGTTTGTTGATCGAGTTGAATAAAACTGATGAAATAGCAGAGAAAATCATAATACTGCTCAGAGTTCTTGTTGAAATTCAAACAAATTTATTGGGAAAGACTGATCCACTTGTCCTAGAAATGAAAGAACTTCTTGCAAGGGGTCTTGAAGTAGAAAAGGCTGACAGTGAAGTTTTTGAAATTTTCAAAGAGATTTATCAAACTAGAAAAAGAGATTTGGGTTCTTTGCATCCCATCACACTCAAAACTGGATATTTATTTGCCGCAATGTATGAAGAAGTCAAAGAATACGAAGATTGTTTAAAAATCTTGATTGAATTATTTGAAGTTTCAAGAGCTGCGTTAGGGGATGAACATCCAGCCATCCTCACGGCAAGATTTGACATTGCACAAGTCATGGGACGAGCTGGAATGTTAGAAGAATCAACCAAAATCCTTCAAAATGTTTATGAAGTCAGAAAACGAGTTCTTGGTGAAACGGACAAAGATACATTGAAAAATCAAATGGATCTTGCACTTAATCTGGTGGAATTAGAAAAGAAGGATGAAGGGTTGAAATTGCTTACAGAAATGCTGGAAACATGTACAAAAGCTTTAGGCCCCGAGGCAGAATTGACATTACAAGTCAGAATTATCCTAGCTCAAGTCTTAAGGAATATAGGAGACAAAGAAAAGGATGAAGCTTTGGCAATATATAAAGAAGTTCATGAAATTCGTACACGTCTTCTAGGCGAAAATGATGATGGGACTTTGGATGTTTTAAAAGAGGCAGAATTGACATTACAAGTCAGAATTATCCTAGCTCAAGTCTTAAGGAATATGGGAGACAAAGAAAAGGAAGAAGCTTTGGCAATATATAAAGAAGTTTATGAAATTCGTACACGTCTTCTAGGCGAAAATGATGATGGAACTTTGGATGTTTTAAAAGCCATCGGACTCACTTTTTGCGTAATGGAAAAACACGAGGATGCACTAAACATTTTGAAGAAATTGTTGAGTCTACAAATTGCCAAGTCTGGAGAAGAACACGCCTCAATTCTAAGTACAAAACGTTTGATTGCTAATGTATTCATAGTTATGGGTCAAATGGAAGAAAGGAGTAAATACGTTCATGGAAATTCTTCAAGTAGAACAACGCATTTTGGGTCAAGATAATGAAACTACGTGTCAAACGAAACTTGACATTGCGAAACTTTTACGAAAATTGCGAAGGACGAATGAGGCAGTAGCTCTTGTAATGGAAGTTCATGAAGTAAGGTCCAGAACCCTTGGTGAAATTCATCAGCAGACAACTGGATTACTAGTCGAGTGTTCAAATGCTTACAGAAAAGCTGGACGATGGGATGAAGCTGTTGCTATTTTAGAAAAATGTCATGAGGTCAAGAATAGAATTTTGGGACCTGAGGACTCAGCTACCCTCGGAACCAAGATTTTCATCGGTTGGCTTTTTAGGGAAATGGGACGATTGGATGAAGCATTAGCAAATTTCAAAGAAGTATACGAGATACGGGCACGTCTTTTGGGAGATATAGATGAAGACACACTTTCAGCTCAATCAATGATAGTTGATGTGTTAATTTTGAAAGGTCATTACAAAGAAGCTGATGAACTGTTCAATCAAGTCTTAAAAATTCAGATTGATACGCTAGGAGAAGAACATTCAACTACAATGGAGACGAAACACGGTATGGCTTTGCTGTTACTTGAAATGGGTCTACTTAATATAGCGATGACCCTTACGCAAAATGTATACGAAATTTACAAGCGGGATTTGGGTGAGGAGCATGATAGTACCAGAACAGCTAGGCATAACGTTGCCAATTTGATGATGGAGCTAGGCCATTTGGACGAAGCTTTAGAAATATTGAGAGAACACGAGAAGCTAGAGTCCGGCATTGAAAAGCTAAAAAGAGGCAAATTACCAGAAGGCAGCACCTTATTCACAATTGCAGAAATTTTGGATAAAAAACCATCCAAAGAAGAACGGAATGAAGCATTACGGATGTTTAGAGAAATTTATGAAGTACAAGCCAAGCTTTTGCCACCGAATAATCGAGAATTGTTGCTGACTAAATACACGATTGCAGTTAATTTAAGTCAGAATGGAGAAATACAAGAATCCCAGAAAATACTTGAGGAAGTTCTCTCTGCTCGAAGAGCTATGCTTGGGGATAATCACGTCGACACTTTAAAAACAAGGAGGGCAATAGCCGTCAACATTTTTCAGCAGGGGCAAGCTGCCAAAGCATTAAAAATATGTGAAAATACACGATTGCAGTTAATTTAAGTCAGAAAGGAGAAATACAAGAATCCCAGAAAATACTTGAAGAAGTTCTCTCTGTTCGAAGAGCTATGCTTGGGGATAATCACGTCGACACTTTAAAAACAAGGAGGGCAATAGCCGTCAACATTTTTCAGCAGGGGCAAGCTGCCAAAGCATTAAAAATATGTGAAGAGATCATCCCAATTCAAAAATCACACCAAGGGGTTGAGCACCCAGAAACTTTAAAAACGCAACACGTACAAGCCACCATTTTAGAATCTGTTCGTCAAGAAAAACAAGCTTTGGAGACTTTTCGGTTGGTCTTAGAGGCAAGGAAGAGAGTATTGGGGGATAACCATTACGAAACAATTGAAACTAATCAGAGGATGACAGCATTGAAATCAAAATTAGATAATAGTGGGACTTGTTGTGTTATTTCCTAGTGGGACTTTGGGACTTTAGGGGTGATTCACCTAATTTTGAAGGTATAAGAGAATATTCAAGTCAATATTAGATTGACGAATTATCAGATCTAAACTTTTAGTCGGGTAAAAGATTCTTAGTTCAATGATTGTATAAAATTTATAAAATAAAACTATAAACTAAAGAAATTTGTAATCCAATGTTAAGATTTTTGAATTTTATTTCAACCACAATGAATAATAAAAATCGAAGCTTCTGTGTCAAATCATTGTTTGAACTTTATAAATGGCCTAATATGTCGATTTTGTACTTGTGTTCTTATTCTCTAACACAGCAAACAATCCGCAGCCCCTGGAAAAAACAATTCATATAGTTAGAAAATATTTTTTTGTGTAATAAAATATATATAAAATATTACCATATTTTCCACCACCATGTCCATGGGGAATTCCTTTGACTGGTCCATCAAATTTCACATAGCGTCCATCAGATGTGTCCAAACCAAATGGATATTGCGTTGGCCCGTTACCGGCTGGTTGATTTGCAAAATTATTATTCAAATTATTATTTGTATTAAAATCAAAATTATTATTGAAATTATTATTTGGTTGGAAATTTTGTTGCTGTTGTGGTTGGAAATTTTGTTGCTGTTGTTGGAAATTTTGTCGTTGAGGTTGGAAATTCTGTTGTTGTGGGCGGAAAAATCGTTGAGCTTGAGCTGTCGCAGCGTAAACCAAAATCGTAGCTGCCAGAATAGCTGGAGTCTGGATAAATTATTTATTATAATTAATTCATATTTAATTATATAATGATTTAAAATTAATTTTACCGATGAAATCTTCATTTTTAAAAAAAGTTGGTCAACTATTTTTTTTCAAGATATGTCAAATGCACTTCACCATGAACAAATCCAAACTGTGAAATTGAGCCGTCACGTCCTCCACTTTTATATTACTTAAGTCAACTTTGAGGAAATCTTTGGTGGTAAATAAATTCTTAGCCATGCCATGCCATGCCATGCCATGTCAACTAGTGCAATGCAATACATGTAGTAATGATATTCACACTCACTTTAAAGGTGAATAGTGCCAAGGCAAAGCAAAGGAAGGAAGAACCACTTGGCACTATGCTAAAGATGAGGCTACGGCTACGATTGCATAACAGGGGATGTAAAACTAAAAAATCATGCAATTCTCATGTAGACGTAGTGTCAAATACTTCATACCCTTTCGTGATGTAAACAAAAGACGGACACGGAGACGGAGGTTAAAATTAATTAAATTGAATAAATATTATCATCACTTTTAAATTAAAATTTGTACGGATGAATGAGTACGGCAGGCGTGTATCCTTCCTCAGATATGATATGACCAAGTGTTGACCACTTTCACTTCCCAATCAACACGACAGGTTCTTCCTGCACTGCTCAGGCACTTCCTTTGTAATTTTCTATGTGATTAACCCTTTCATGTAATAAGTATTGAGAATAAGATGAAGGTTTGTTTGTTCCATACTAATAACCTGTTCAATTCCTATACTAGTGAGGAAAGGATGCACTTCATTAATCTCGCTTAGCATAGACGTAATGAAATTATGTTCCATGCTATGTCATCCTTTCTACTTGAATTCATAGGAAAATACCAGTACATGAAAATGTGAAATCGTTCATTATGTTATCACACGATTTTAATGATATGCAGCGTCGTCGTCGTCGCATGGATCTATTACGAGACATCATTACTATGTACATTACATCAGAAATCAGGATTTCACTGTTGTTCATAGTAGAAATTGGCCATTTGATGTTAAATTAGTAAAGTCCCGCAGCTAAAATTAATTTAAAATCTTTTGTTTTATTAATTTATTTCAAATTACTCTAAAATTAGCGAAAATAAAGCGAAGCTCGAAATTATAGGTCAAGTATGACCCTTGCCTGGCCCATGTTATTTTTGCGAGTCATTGATTTAAACTACATACAAGGCTGAAGCTGACGGCCTGGCCTAGACAGCTTTTTGGATACTAGGATTAGGCCTGCCCATAAAAGTTTTCAAATTCCAAGAGAGTGAAGAAGTGAATGACACAAGTTTTGAAAGGGGTAGAAATAAAAGGAAATAGATGAGCCAAGCAAGGCCGAGGAGGGAAAGTAAGTAAGTTAAAACTTTGACAGTAAGTAACAAGTATGTAAATGTGATCTGTCTGTGAGTACCAAATCATCCCATTTCCATTTTCCATGGCTATGGCTGGACTAGACCAAGTCCAAGTCTTCCAAAGACCATCATGACAATGAGCATAAAATAAAAAATAAGTAGAGATGTTCTCAAATGGAGAGACTGGAGAGATGGATCTGAAGGATATGCATGGAATCAAGTGGATCTTCGACCGACCCACAATGCAAAGCTAGGACAGCACAGTTTTTGCAAAAAGAGTCTGACAGAGAGATCTAAAGCACTAAAGACATTAAGTTGACAAAGGACAAAAGTTCCCATCCACAATTTCAAATCCCAATCCTCAAATCCATTGTGTGAGAATGCAAATAAAATATTCACATGAGCCGGAACGAAATGAAATGAAAACTCAACACAGGATGAGGCGTGGCCATGGCCATGGCTGGGCGTCTGCAAAATGTCTAAAATTATTTAGTGGACTTGTTTAATGACCTCAACAAATATCAAGATACAAATTTTGGTCATTATTTGAAAATGAATTGGTCAAGTTTAGCAACAGTTTCAATTTTATTTCTTTATAAATCCAATGTTTGTACACTGTACACTTAATTTATTACAGAAAGACATTTTCATCCTTAAATTATTCCAAAAACAATCTGATAGCAGCGATTTCCTGAGCGATTTCGCAAAAATTTGCAAAAAAGTCAATCCATATTCTATGCTAGCAAAGGTTGCAATATTACATCAATTTCCAAAGCTGTCTGAATTTAAAAAAATAACACTCACACCGCATTACGGCTCAAGAAATTCTTCCGTTTGTTTGCCCGCATTTCAAATTTTCATTTAATCTAGCATCTTAATTTATTTAAGTTTCCTGAATAGTCCTGAACATTTATTTACATCAACAACTACGCAAAACCCAAACACACAAAAACCACTTGTCCTAACCTAGCTCGAATATTTGGCAAATAATTTCGTATACGAAAAAGCGCCTTTGTATTACATGTACAATACAAGTAAAGCTCAGACATTATGTATTAGCATTACACATCAACATTGCAATAATAATATACACAAATGTAGCTACTATTTAAAGCTCAATTTTAGTTTAATTGTCTTGGAATTATGGCCAGAATTACAATCGCAGGTAATAATCAATTCTTGCTTCCTGGTACAGTACAACTCATGACAGCCCTTGGGCGTTCCCCTGTCTTATTCTGAAGAATCTCGCCACATAATGAATAATACTACTTATCAAAATTAAATTTGGATGGATTATTTTGGTGGCTGAGGATGCTGCAGCTGTCATGCTTAAATCTCTCATCTCAAGGGTCTGTAAAAAAATATTAAAATATTAAAATAGTTTTCAAACTAAGAATGTCAAATTCATACCAGCCATATCATTGTGCGGAGAAGACTCGAAAGGATTTAAATCTGTGAATCATTTATAAACAAATTGAATTTAGTCATGTTATTTTATTTCATTAACATAATTCGGCCTATACCTGCTCTCCGTGTGCTAAAAGTAAAGATATCAGATGGCAAGGATACACCATATTTATTCCTTGCCGTAACTTGTGCCTCATACAGTGCTTCGGCATCTAAACCTCTAATGTGGTATGATTTGACATGAACAATTGATGCTGATGCTGGAGCAGCTAAAGCTGGTACAGCCCTTGGCATTGTCATTGTCGGATTTCCTTGACCTTGATGGTATGTGTTGTCCATAGTGGGTATCATCAGATCGGTCCAATCTCCTGGTGGGATATATCGTGTACCGTTCACCTATTTTGCAAAATTTAATATTAATCTGAACTATAAATAAATTTTTAAAAAAATCAGATTTTTACCGGAGCTTTTCGATAAGTAAGTCGATATTCAAACACAGGAGAAAAACTTTCAACCAGCCAAGTCAGATTGTACGAGTGAAGATCTTTGACTCGACTGTTCGGTTCAGACCGAAATATTGGGCGATTTGGTTTTCCTGAGAGTTCCATGTATTTTCTGGCGTTTCCTAATTTATTATGTGCTTCACATGTATAATTTCCAAAATCTGAGGATTGAACTTTTCGAATCACAAGGGAATGTCTAGTTCCACGCTCTTCAGCTAAGCGGCGATCAGTCGTGTCCAAAATCATGGTTTCTCGATACCAAATTAGCTGAAATTTGTTAAAAGATTACAGAGGTCAAAGTCAAAATTTCGAAATATATTGTAAAAATTAAGTTTATATGGCATTACTGTAGACGGTGGATCAGAATGTACGACGCAAGCTAATTCTGCTTCGTAGCCTTCTCCAGAATGGATCCAACTTCTCTCGACTTCAATTTCAGGTGGATCTGTAATTTTTAAGAAATTATTTGGAAGTGCAATGAAATTACAGCCTATGCGGGTGTTGGAAAACTCTATTTCAATAAAATTACAAAATATTAGGAAAAGTAGAGCTAATTTCGTAATAATAAAGCTTGAATTGATATGACATGAAAATTCATGTTTCATCCTATCACTGGCATGCTGACTGTGATGATCATTTGCCGTTGGCTCTCCCTTTCGACAAAATCGGAAGGGCACGAGCAATTCAATAATTTTTTGTTCACAAAACAAGGACGTGAAATTAAGATGGGGTCGCAAAATAGTAAATTAATGAAGGTAAGTCTTACAATTTTAGTCAACAGTATAATTAAGATGAATTTAGTTAATTAGGAAATTAAATACAGGAGAAAACTATGCCGCCGTCTAGAATTCCAACCCCAGAGGAATATGCTGCCCAAGCTGAGCTTTACAAAAGTCGAGTTGACACCGAAAAATTAATTTTTCAGTTCCCGATTCTGGATAATGGCAAAAAATTCCGAAAGGTTCATTTCAATTATTACACAATATTCGTAACAAATTTGAATGATACATTGGCGAATGTTATTTTTTATTATAGGACAAAGGACCAACACATAGGATTTGCCTCGGAGTAAAGAAATGCTGCAATGGACATTATTTTCACGAATCCATAAAATCCTGTAATGAATGCGGGCGGGGACCAGTATCCGAAAAAATTGACTTTAAGGCGATCTACAAAGAAGAGGACGAAGTATTTACAGATGGTGACGACGGACCTGGGCTTGAATATTTTAACCTCATCAAATGTGAAAATGGTCACATTCGACACCAACGTATCAAATATTGCCGTCAATGTAACTAATTTAGAATAGATGTTGCATATTTTTAATGAATTTATATAATAACCAGGAATAAATGAACTGATTTTAAAATAAAAAGAGCCTAGTTCGTACGTAATTTTTTATAGTGTATTCTGCGTGTGAAACATTTACCCGGGTAGAAAGAAAGAAAGGATGACTTACACTGAACTTTTACTTTAATAGAAGTTGAGACAGGAGTGCCGACACCGTTGGATGCAGAGCAAATGTAAACCCCAGTATGGTGTCTCCCTGCATTTTGAATGCTAAAGGATGTTCCCTTCTACTGATTGCTCTCCATTCGGCAGTAAATTGTTCTGTCAAAAAAAAAGCAAAGGAAAAATTCACACTCTCGTATTCCAAAGAAAAACGGAAAGGAGGCGACGAAAATATTTCACAGTGCTCAAAAAAAAGTTTCTATGCATATGCGTTAGGCAGACTACGAATTATTATTCATTTCGTGGAATATTCATTAAATTAGTATGATTTTAATTTAATTTAATTTTCTTATCAACTTTGCTTACTTTACGTGTCCAACTAATATTTGGTGTTGGATTTCCATTCCCACGGCATTGTAAGCTAACTTTGTGGCCCTTTGTGATTGTCACTTCTTCATTATTCGGTTCACTTCGAATACTAGGTGGAACTGCATGGTGCATTTTAAAAAAATAATCAATATTAGGAGATATAGTACATATAGCAAATATACGGCTATATAAACTATATAGGTCAGTGACCTCTGGTAAAGGCCTACTAATTATGCATTTTGTAATGTATTGTAGGTAGCTGGCTTACCTAATATTTCGAGAGTATGGATTTGATCCTGAGGAGTTAGAGTACTCATTTGGCAAATGTAATCCCCAGCGTCGTGAATTCTTAATTTCTTAATCTCCAAGTTGAACCCATCAACGAGTTGGATTCGTGGTTCAACTGTGATTTTCATATCTCCAGCTGAAAGGACGGCATTTCCTCGCTTCCATAGTAAAATGTAGCGCCCTTCATTTCCCATTCAGAAAAGGAAGGAAAAAAAATAATTATTTATGAATGAATCTCAGTCAGTAGAAGAGAATAACACAGTCTTGGTCCTGCTCGTGGTTTTTGGCTCAAGGGTATTAAACTGTTCTGAAACCAAGAAACCAAAAGCTCAAGCTCTGTCTTAGTCTTTAGCCTTAGTTCTACAGAATAATAAATCTTGGGAATAAACAAAACATAAACGAGACAAAGAAGAAGAAGAAGACATGGAAAAGACCCGATCAAGCTCTGTCTTAGTCTTTAGCTTTAGTTCTACAGAATAATAAATCTTGGGAATAAACAAAACATAAACGAGACAAAGAAGAAGAAGACATGGGAAAGACCCGGGTATTTTGGGCCAGGGCGCCCGTTGGAGCAGAATGAAGCCATGATACGGTCAGTTGAACTTGGAAACAAAAAGAAATATGGGAACAAAACCTTAAGGCGGGAAACAAAAGTTTAAGAAGAAGAACCATCCCGCCTGGGCCTGGTCATCTGATAACACCAAGAACAAAAGAACCCGCCAGAAAAATCGCCCAGGTAGTATCGGCCCCGGCAAAAAGAACTTATTCGTGTGAATCGAAACAAAAACAAAGAGTTTGCTCCAAGTTGTTGTTATCTCCAAAGTGAAGGAAGAGCCAGGCCAGCCTTACGGCGGGGCGGGAAATCAAATGAAAGGTAAAGAATGAAGCCTTCACTTGGCTGGACTAGATTGGCGATTGCCTCCCTGTCTGCCTTTCCAAGAAATAGAAGAAGATTAAGAACTGAGTTAGAAAAGCTTGGCTTGGCTTAGGATTTATAGCTCGTCCAAATCAAGAGACTCTTTCTTGCCTTAATAAATTTATAAGGTAAACTTTTGGATAATTTGAGCTCAAAAAAAGTTCAAAAAAATCTTTCCTGCGTAAATTCAACTATTTTTTCTCGAAAATTTACACCATTTTCGATTTTCTTAAGCTAAGGTCATATTAAATAAATTTAAGGCATTTCAGTTCATTTCATTGAAAAAGCAATTTAAGCCAACACGCCTCGTCTCGATTTTCTTTGCCACCTTTGTTTGTCGTGACTGAGCATTTAGTCGCCTATCTCTGAGTGGCAAGGGAAGTCTGGGGTTGACGATATAGGAAAAACCATTAGTCCTGTGTAAACACCACACCTCTAGACTAGACCATCTAGAATTTCTTCTTTTTCTTCTACTCCTTTAACCTTAAACACATGAAAGCAAAAGGAATTCGAGCACAGTCAGATCGTTTTTTGGGGGAAAGAAAACTCAACTTATAATAAATCGAACAAAACTGCCGGGCTCTGGTTCTGAGACGACACCCGGGTATTTTGGATGGGACCCCAAGTGCAATGTGGTGTGGATCTCCTATTTCCTCAAGATGAAAAGAAGAAGAAAGTCTGAAAGTCGCTTTCATCAAATAACGCTGAACTTGCGAAACGGTTCGATGAACTTACAATACCAAATTTAGTGGACTTTAGCCCAATAGCTCTGTGCTGAGCCATTTGCCATTGCATGGAAGAATTCTTTCCTCCCAACCCATCCAATACTTTTTGGATTTCAAATTGAATTGATCTTCATCTTTAACTTTCTTTTCACTTTCTTAAACCACCTTTCGCATCCTTTCCTATCCCAACGTACCACATGGTGGCATGGCATGGGAATTGAAATAGAAATGGAAATCGGAAGGATTTCCTTCAGTTCAGCTCAGTTGAGTTTTTTCGTTTGACAGATTTATTTGAATATATATATACAGTAAGTATGTCAGCGTGCTTCAGATTTGCTCATTTAATTTTTTTATAATTTCTTACCCAAATTTTCAACTTTACAAGGTAAAATGACCGAATCTCCAACAACAGCTCGGTAAGTTCCACCTTTGGTTAAAAATCGAGGATTTTCGCCAGGAATCACACCAGTCTGATCTTCACACGTCACTGCAAATAAATAAAGAAAAGACACTGAGAATTTTTGCAAGAGTGCCATTGCCATTTGGCACTTCCTTAGAAGGAATTCTTGAGACTTTGAGTCGAACATCATAATTTATGAACTGAGCTGACTTGACTGACTGACTCTGACTCTGAGAAAAGTTCTGGACAGACTTAGACTTATATACTGGGCGGCTATCGTGACAGGTTTGGTTGAACTAACATGAAATCACAGCCGGTTCGTTCTATCCATGTGATGTGATGTGCCCCGCTCCTCGGCTAATTTATGTGCAAAAAGTCGGACTCTTGTCCCAAGAGGAATTTGGAAGTGAAGCCCAAATGTCCGCAAAGCGAAAGCGTTTGAGTTAAGTAGGCAATAAAAGTAAAAGTAACTCTTTGAGACATTTTGAGTGACTCGACTCAACTTCTTTTCCTTGGACATTGACAGCATGGGCGAAAATAAATGGGTGTCCAGCATAGCATAGCGTAGCATTCTGACTGAATTTGCGCATACGCACTGAATTAAAAAATTCAACAACCCTCTCTTATGGCACTTAAGCACAACGATTATGCTTTTGGCGACTATCATCAAAAATGCCATAATAATTACTACTTACTTAGTGCAAAGTTGTGGACAATAGACTTATTTGGTGGGAATTGGATACGAAATGCACAAATACATTGAAAACTTTTTCTACAGATGCTAGATGCCATAGTACGCAACACAAGCCAGCTCAGAAAAATAGAGTAAAAAGAAAAACTAGAAAAAATGAAATAAAATGAAATGGGAATGTGGAATGGGCAATGGGCAATGGAAGGAAGTGAAAGTTCGAGAGAAGAGGGCAAGGATAGAAAATACATTTGGTAAATAAAAATTCAATGCTTTTGCTTTGCTTTGCTTTGCTACGCTATGCCTAGAATAGTCCAAAAGTAATGAAATTTAATGGAAGTCTGGATGAGGCAATAAAGTATACAAAGAAATTCCTGCTGGCTGGCTGGAACTGGACCAGCTTGCAGTCATTGTTGATTTCATTGCTCTGGCCAGCCAGGCCAAGCCAAGTGCGTCTTTCAATTTCCCAGATGTCTCCAGTCCACTCAGACTTCATAAACATTATTTTTCTTCAGTCTAGCATATGGTCCTCTTCATGAAAGTCGGAATAAAAATAAAAATTATTTTATGAGATAACTTTCTTGAATTCTCATTGGCCTGCAAGCCTAATTGATAAAATCATTTTGGATCAAACTGCTTAACATTTTTTTAAATAATTTAATTATAAAAACACAAGTGGTATTTGTCCAAATCTGTCAAACTAAGATGTCTCCAGTCCACTCAGACTTCATTTTCATTTCGAATCATATCATAAACATTATTTTTCTTCAGTCTAGCATATGGCATGGTCCTCTTCATGAAAGTCGGAATAAAAATAAAAATTTTTTTATGAGATAACTTTCCTGAATTCTCATTGGCCTGCAGACCTAATTCATAAAATCATTTTGGAACAAACTGCTTAGCATATTTTCAAATAATTTAATTATAAAAACACAAGCGAATTTTGTCTAAACCTGTCAAGCCTACTAACTAACCTACTCAAAATTTATGATCCGTCAAATATGAAGGAAAGTTTTGACAATCGAACCCCGGTCCGGCCTAAATCTCTTTTTTCCATCAAGCAAATGAGCTCCGAAATCTATTAAGCTTGACAAATTCGGAAATCACCTGTTCACATGCAAACAAATACCTAACTCAACTGAACCTCAAGATTCATATCGTCCAAACCAAAGCTACGGTTTGAACTCGTTAATCTATTCGTTTTGTATAGCATTAGCCTTAAGCACTAGCTAGCTGGATCAACACCTGACCAAACTCAAAACTAATTAATTAAACTGCAAAGCGGTTTTAATGAGAAACAAAATGTAAAATTATAGGAATGAGTATTTAACTTTTGTTTGTATTTATGGAAACAAAAGATGGCTAAACATTTGAATAATCCTTTGGTAGACACGGAGTACTTTGTTTTTGCTATGTTTAAATCTTATCATGTCTTTCTGTCTTTCTCTTTTATTTTACTTTCTCCTCCTTAACATTTGCATTTGCATCGTGTGGCCTAGCCTATGTAGCGTTAGCGTTAGCGTGTATTGAATTTAATTTTGAAAGGAGGAAACTCTTGAGCGGAAATGAGCACCTCATGATTTCTCAACGTACAGTTTAATTAAAACGGAAACTTTCCTCAAGCTAAGACGAGCCAAGGGGCTGTGCTGTGCTGTGGTACTTGAGCTTGAGATTTGTAAGCTGATGAACAATTATGGAGAAATTGCGTGCTTGAGAGTCAAGTACCACATCAACAAATATTAGAAGGATTCTTATCATTACACAAAAGCCAAACACAGCATAGCACAGTACACGCTAGCGCTAGCACTAACGCTTCAATGACTGAGCCTGAGCCTTGGTAAAATCCAAAGTCGTTGTAGAAAGAAGAAACGAAACATACAATCAACATGGGAGAAGTTTAATGAAAACTTTGTGCAAATACAAACATCCTCAATCCTGACTTGACAGCCTCCAGTTAAACTCAAGGCGCCAGAGATAAACAGCTTAAAATAGAACAATGAAAATTTTGTGTCTGGTAAAAATTTATAGTCATAATTCAACATTATTTTCTGACCTTTGACCCAAATAGCCATTATTTTTCCTATTTGCAAACTTTATTTGCAGAAGAAATCTGCGTGCTTTGCTTATGCTATAAAAAATTGAATCCCATGGCTGCACTGCTCTAATCTCATATTTGCCAATTCAAGGAGCCAGGCCGCCAGATTGCCCCCGCCGATGCTATAAGTTTCTTTGAAAAATGAGTAGATGCTATTGTGAGTGAGCGTGAGAGAGTTGAAGTTGTACAACTCCCTTCTCAGTTGTTGTCGGTAAACCAAACGTCAAATTTTGACATGCTCACTTACAAAGTGCTCCATCAGCCGTTTTTCCTATTTGTTCATAAGTTATTGCTTCAAGTTGCTACTCTAGTTGCAAAACATAAATCAACATCACCCGCCCGGGCTGCCCATGCCCAAGCACAAGTCGAGTCCTTCTTTGACATGAAAAGATATTGCCAGCTAAGCAGGCGGCAGGCACATNCCCAAGTCGAGTCCTTCCTTGACATGAAAAGATATTGCCAGCTAAGCAGGCGGCAGGCACATGCCATGGTAGTTTTACAATGAGTTTTCTCCGTCTGCTTTCACTTTCAACTTTTTACTGACTCATTCGATTTATTTGTCAGAGTTGGGTCGTTTAACGGCTCTTCAGTTAAAAAAGGAGTTGACAAATGAAAAAAATCACGTTTGGCGCCAAATTTAAAAATACATACGTACAGCAAAAAATAGCTTGTTTTAAAAATATTTTGATGAGATTCTGTGTTTGTGTTGATATTGCTTGCTTTGAGCCCATAATAACATTTTGCATTTAAAAGTTTAGAGTTCAATTTGACAAATGGGTTGGGCATGGCTATATAGAAAGCGCGAAGAAGAAGAAGAGTAAGTTTTCAAACAAAATTCATTAAGAGAGGCGTTTGAGAGAGCACAAAGCACAAAGCACTAGGACAAGCCCCGTGGGGATTTTGAAGGAGTGAAAAGAACCCAAAGTAAATTGTTTCCACAAGTAAACTGACAAAGTGGAGAAAAGCTCAATTCAAGGATTCAAGTCATTTCTCTCTTCTAAACTATTCCTATACGTACTGTGTATGCTGTCTTCTATCGATCTGAGCCTTTGTTATTTGTTTTTTCCTATTTGCCCTCTTGTCTTGTACCTTTCGGTCAAAATGCAAAATTTTAAAATGATATAATCGCGGGAAAAACTGTATTAGACTGTTTATTTTAAAAAATAGGTTATGATATGCTTCTATAGTATATATCTTACCTAAATCACATGCTCTATGCCTTAAATTGCCTGAGGGTGTCAAGTCTAGTTATATTATATATCCTCATTAGCATATTATGTACGTACTACGGTATGTTAGACGAGACAAGCCTCAAGCTTTCTTTTGCACATTAATATGACAAAGAGGGAAAGTTGTGGACATTTTGCTTTGCTAGTGATGGGAAAAGAAGAACTGATAATGTACGTAATGTAATGTAATGTAATTTGAAACGAAAGAAAAAGAAAAAATACGTAGAGTAAAGTAAAGTAAAAGTAGCCATTTCACGGTTGGTGGGTGGACTAGGCCCAAATCAAAATTCAAAATTTTAAAATGACAAAATCGCGGGAAAAACTGAATTTGACTGTTTATTTAAAAAAACAGGCTACGATATGCTTTTATAGTATATATCTAAGCTAAATCACATGCTCTATGCCTTAAATTGCCTGAGGGTGTCAAGTCTAGTTATATTATATATCCTCATTAGCATATTATGTACGTACTACGATAGACGAGACAAGCCTCAAGCTTTCTTTTGCACATTAATATGACAAAGAGGGAAAGTTGTGGACATTTTGCTTTGCTAGCGATGGGAAAAGAAGAACCGATAATGTACGTAATGTAATGTAATGTAATTTGAAACGAAAGAAAAAGAAAAAATACGTAGAGTAAAGTAAAGTAAAAGTAGCCATTTCACGGTTGGTGGGTGGACTAGGCCCAAGAAACTTTAATTTCTCACCCCCCACTGACTTTTCAAAACTTCAAAGCCTCAGCTACGTATTTCATCCCATGACCAAACCAAATGGGCAAATTCTCATAGTCAAACTTTAAGCGTAACTTTATCTGCGAATGTGATGTGATTCATTCTCAGTGTTAACAAGAAAAGAGTTTTTTATGTGGCTACTACTACTACTAAAAATTTGCATTGCAAATTTTCCTTTCCGATTTTTATCGTAAAATCCACGAAAGAAAGTATTTTTCAATTCAACCCTTCAGCCAGATTTAGATCCAAATCGTGATTCGCGAAATATTTAATAAGAAGACAGACCTTGGCCTGGCAGGAAAATTGCAGGGATGAGGGTACAGAGAATTCTAGACTAGACTAAGGAAGATAAATTCATATGCATGCATGTACGTATGCATATTGCAAATGCCCATCATGAACAGAGGACCCACATTTGTCAACCGTCGTC